>SNQJ01S0028392.1:112109-170173 GCA_010110895.2 Picea sitchensis
CATGAGGAAGAGTTTCTTGGTGAATTTAATAATATCAGACTATCCAGTTTTGATGGTGAAACTGAGGAAGGAGCATAATCCTGGCTTCTAAAAATGAGTAAATATTTTGAAATCTACAATTACCCAAGAAACTTGAGGGCTAGATTAGCTTTGTATCAACAGGATAGAAAAGCTTCTATTTGGTGGAAGGAAAGGAAAAAAATCAATAATATTAGGAGCAATCATTTGAATTGGAAGGTATTCAAGAAATATTTTAAACCAAAACATTTAACATAATGATATTATGATGAAAAGGCCAAAGAGTTCCATGATTTTAAGCTGGGACATATGTCTATTGAATAATTTGTGAATAAGTTTGTAAATCTTATGAGATATGTACCTTATCTCCGTGAGGAGATGGAAAAAGTTCAAAGGTTCATGAGCTATTTGCTTCGAGCCTATAAAGACAAAATTGAATTTCTTAATCTAAAGACCATAGATGAAGTGATAAGACATGCTAAGTTATGCTTTACTCAATTCAAACAAAGGACTGGAAATGAAAGGAAAGGCTGTGAGATTTATGTCGTGCACATATCCAAAAGTGATGAATAAATAAATAAAAATTTGTTAAATAAAGATCCAATACTTAAAGAGTTTTAGAATGTGTTTAGGGAAGAAATTATAGGAATACCTCCTAGATGAGACATAGATTTCAATGTAGACTTAGTACCCGTATCTACACCGATGTCCAAGTCCCGTTACCGAATGAGTACTCTATAATAGACATAACTTAAGATGCAACTTCAAGAATTGTTAGATAAACAATATATCAGACCCAATGTGTCTCCATGGGGAGCACCAATTTTGTTTTTCAAAAATAAAGATAGAACTTTATGATTATGTATTGATTATAGAAAACTTAACAAGATGACAATTAAAAACAAGTATCTCTTACCCTTAATTGATGACTTGTTTGATCAAGTCGGGGGAGACAATATTTTATCTAAGATAGATTTGCGATCAAGATACCATCAGGATATAATTAAAAAGGAGGACATTCACAAAACTTCTTTCCGAACTAGATATGGACACTATGAATTTGTAGTGGTACTTTTGGTTTAAAAATGCACTTGCTACATTTATGTGTTTGATGAACAACATGTTGAGAAAATATCTAGAGAAGTTTGTAATTGTGTTCATAGATGATATAATGATCTATTAAAAAACCAAATAGTAACATGAAGAACACTTGAGAATGGTCTTGAAGACACTCAGGGAGCACCAAATGTATACAAATTTTAGTAAGTGTGAATTTTATCAAGATAAAGTATAGTATTTGGGACATGTAATTTCAGGTGAAGTGATCTCAGTTGACCCAAAAAAGGTCAAAGCCATCCTAGATTGGATAGCTCCAAAGAATATGTTCGATGTAAGATATTTCATGGGCATCACAGGTTATTACAGTAGACTCATAGAAGGGTTTTCTAAAATTTCTTATCTAATAACCTCTTTGCAGAAAAAAAGGATTTACATGGACAGAAAAATGTCAAGAGAGCTTTGAAAAATTGAAACAATTATTAACAATGACACCTATATTAAAGATAATAGATTCGCATAAATATTTTGTGGTCTGTATTGATCCCTCAAAAGAAGGGTTAGGAGGATTATTTTTACATGATGGTTATGTGATTGTGTATGAATCACGGAAACTGAAAACTCATGAAAATAATTAAGCCACACATGATTTGGAGTTAAACGCTATTTTGCATGCTTTAAAAATTTGGCGGCACTACTTATTGGGTAGGATATTTTTGTCGAAAACAAATAATATCAGTCTTAAATACTTTTTTGATCAACAAAACTTGAATGCAATACATGCAAGATGTTTATCTTTCCTAAGTGAGTGTGATTTCGAAATAAAACACATTAAAGAAAAGCAAACAAAATAACAAATGCACTCAACAAAAAACTAAATCCAATTTACAAGAGTAACATGCAAAATGATTTAAAACAAAGATTAAAATCAACAGTAGAAAATGATGAAATTTATAAGAATTTGCAACGAAAATTACATAATAGTGAATCAGTTGTAGAACAATCAAAATTCAAATGTGGTCAAGACAATTTAGTACAATATAAAGATAGAATTTACATTCCAAACAACACGTAATTGAAAATTTTAATATTGCTTGAAGTACATAAGAAACCTTACTTAGGTCACCCAAGTTACCACAATACTATAACAACGTTGAAAAAATAATATTTCTGGCCTGGAATGAAAATTGAAGTGGCTGAATATCTTGCTAGGTGTATTGAGTTCTAGCAATTTAAAGTTGAGCACTGTCACCCAGCTGGATTATTGCAGCCAATACCCATTCCTGAGTGGAAATGGGAAGTAATCAACATGGATTTTATTACTGGACTACCTAAAAATAAGAAATAGAATTATTCTATTATGGTAGTTGTGGATAAAATTACTAAAGTTGCACACTTTATTCCAATAAAATCAACTCATAAGGTGATTAACATTGCTGAAATATTCATGAAATAATTTTTTAGGATTCATGGTATACCAAACACTATAATTTCAGTCAAGGACAAAAAATTCACCTCGAATTTATGGAAGGATTTTTTCAGTGGTTTGGACACTTAGTTGAACTTTAGTAACCTGTACCACCCTCAAATTGACGGTTAGAATGAAAGGGTCAACCAAATTTTAGAGGACATGTTGTAGATGTATGTGATGGATTGTCCCATAGAGTGGGAAGAGTACCTTCACTTGGTTGAGTTTGCATACAACAATGGTTACCAAGCATCTTTAAATATGAACCCCTTTGAGGTAATGTACATCAGAAGTTTCGAACACCTGTTATCTAGGACAACCTAGTTGACAGAATTATTTTGGGCCCAGATATGTTAAAAGAAATGGAAACAATTGTACAAAAAGAAAAACAAAATCTGAAAATTGCACAGGGTAGACAAAAGAGCTTTGCATATTTAAAAAGAACACATGTTGAATTTAATATTGGATATCATGTGTATCTTAAAGTCAGACCCAAGAACAATGCACTAAAATTTGGAAAAAGTACCAAGTTAGCAGTTAGGTTTTCCAGGCCATTTCAAGTTCTCACGAGAGTGGGACCAATAGCCTATCAACCCACACTTCCAACTAGTTTAAAAGTTCAGAATATATTTCATGTTTAATTATTAAAGAAGTATGTACATGATGTAACTCATATTGTAAATTGGAATGTGGTTCAGGTGGAACCCAAAGGCGAATTTAAGATGGAACTGATATGTATTCTCAACAGGAAGAAAATTATGTTTCGTAATCGAGCCATCACTCAGGTTAAAGTGCAGCGGAGATACTTTAGTCCCGAGGAGGCTACTTGGGAGATGGAGGAAGCCATGATAAAGGCATACCCATATCTGTTCCAGAGCTGATATGCTCATATTGGAACACCGAGGATGATGTTCAATTCAAGGGGGGAGAGGATGTAATGTCCCTCAGTTTACAAACATTTAAACATTCAATTTCTTGAAAATTTGTGATTGTGAAAGTATTGGGAAATACTTATGTGGAACTATATCATCATAAACATTGATAATAAATATTTTTTGTAAAGTTAATTTTTATTTTATTTAATTAACAAGAAACCAACTGATTAGAGAATCCAGTTACAAAGATTAAATCATTATTCGATGGGTGAGTGAAAAGTATAAAAACCACCATAGTAAATTATTGTCCATGGGACAAGTAGAACCCTACTCCCAAACTTGTGGGATGTGAGGGAACAAGCTAGCACAAAGTCAGGAGAAGAAGATTCCCTAGGATTAGGGATGATGCCAACTTCAAAATACCTATGAAAACTATTATATACAAGTATGCTATGAGGTAGGATGTTGCTGAGTACTTGTGGAATGAGTTTGAGAGTTCTGAAAAGAACTAATCTCTTTGAAATCTGGAGAAGGTTATATGATTTCAGTCCCTGTGAAATGATGATTTAGGCTTGGAGAAGGTTATATGATTTCAGTCCCTGTGGAATAATGATTTAGGATTGGGGGTGACAAGAACAAGTAACATTGGTTCTTCGTGTCTATAGTTGGGAGGAACTAGTTCTCTACTCAGTTGGTTGCCCAAATATTAAAACAAACTCAAATATGTTTCATTTCTTTTATGCATATTTCTTTTGCTACTGAATGATGATTATTGCAAAATAAATCGTGCAAGACACAACCATGACAGCTGGACAATGGAATAATGGAATAAGGGTAAGTCTCTTTTCTTTTATTTAATAACAAACCATTAATCATCGATGAATTCGACACATGATAACGTATTTGTGTTTATATAATATAAAAAGAGGGTTGTACCAACACACAAAACAAATCCTTGATGCTGGAGTCCAACCATGACATGATAGCCTAATTAAACTATAAATCAAATCTTGGCTTATTAATAGGGATTTATATATTCGCCATTATCATATCTATAAAGAGAAATACATAGGTATTTAATCCGTGGACATACATATACATTTCATATCCAATTTCTGTGTGGAAATTTTAAAAGAAAAGCAACGATATTATAACCAAATTGCATTTAAGGAAAATGACAGAATCGTGACCATGGAGTCTGGGATCAAACCAAAACAATATATCGAAAACTCCTCTTATAACAGTAAGATAGTGCGTCGTTGACCAACAACGAGGATGGAAATATTATTTTAATACATATAAACCAAAAATATTTTATTATGAGTTTAAATGGTTATGCCCAAGAACCTGGTTATGGTATTAACCCAAGTTTACATAGAGTGGTATATTAATTAAATTCTCATAATCCTAAATGCAACTTGATAGAAGTACGTTCCATGCCAGTCAAAAACTGTTATACAAAATTGTGGTATGGATATTAATGAAGGACTTAAGTCCAAGAGTTAGGAATGTCATGTTGGTAGCTATGGAGACCCTAAGGCCGAAGGCTAGGGTGAGTGAACTTTATTAAAAGGGGTAACATGGATTTATTCCATAAACAACACCATAATGTTGTTGTAATAATAATACCCTTGTCCACAACCGAAGTATTAAGAGTTAAATAAATGAAATAAGATCCATAATCATTATGGATATAAACCTTTATTTTTGGAATAGTTAAATTATTTATAATGAGTGTACTGTTGCCAAAATTATGGAACAAAAATTACAATGCCTATGAACCTTGGTACATTAAGAGATATAATAAATATAAAAAGGAAAAGTTTACATATGAGGAAGAAATCCTCTCCAAACTTAGAACTATACTTATCTCTGCGAAGAATAAAAATCAATTATAATATAAGAGTAAGGATAAGTAAAATAATATTATTGTATGAATGGATATTTAGAAGAGAAAAATTGGTAAAGTAAGTGTGATGAAAATACCAATGAAGAGAAAAATTGGTAAAGTAAGTGTGATGAAAATACCAATGCTTGGGTATCGAAGATCATATTACTCTATAGGTTCGATCCTTAGACTTGTGAGTCATCTGGTCCACATGTGGACTAAAATATGTCCATGGTAGAAATTTGAAACTCATCCCCTTTGAATGCACCACTTGACGAAATCAAGTGCCACAGGATTTTCTCCCTTCTACACCCTGGATCACACCTTAATCTCCCCATAGCTTCAACTCATCTTCAAAAATCATTTTCATGAAGTTTCTCTCACGCAAGTCTATCGACTTTTTCGTATGACCTCGGACTACGATCAATTTCTTATATCCTTGATCCAGATTTTATGAGCATAATGAAATCAATACATATTATTATTATTCTTAACACAAAAGCACAAGGAACAATAACAGATATACAATAAAACCAACTTCTATTCAATAAGGAAATATGTTGAAACTGTAAAATGCAGACTAAAAACAAACTTGCTATAATGGTGGTGGCTTATCTCTGAGAAGAGATGTGATGGTTGTGCTCATTCGCAAGTACCAAAAAGATGGTTAAAATGAGGCTCTCCAAGAATTTTTACAATAAACAAGAATGCCAAAACCCTAGACATCCAAAAATCTAACTCTAGGAGATGAAGCACCAAAAGTCATGTGGGCCCTGTTGGGGTAAGTTAGTACATCAACTTCTCGGGGTCGTAACTTTTGCATATGATATTCGTTTTAGGTGCAGGATAGCCCCCTGGAAAGGTCTATTTGAGAACTACACATGTTAACATGATATTCTAACTTCGTATACAATTTGACTGTGGAGATCCCTAAAAACATTGTTTAGGGCCTCAAAACGGCCCCGAAAGTGGGGGACCTGAAAACTAGGAAAAAACTGCCAAAATGAGCTAGTTGGAATAGGTGGGAGGCCACCAAAATCCATTTGGATCAATAATTGACACTAATGGTGTCATTGTTGGACCAAGACCAAGTAATAAAGATCTAAGCACTAGTATTTTGGCACTCAATTATCCATAGAACCATGGGTTGGAACCAAGTGCTTAACCATATCGTTGTCGGCCCTCTATTATCAATGCACTCCTAGTTCAATTGTCCCGATGATATATTTGTCCTGAATAAAATTTCTATCCAATAGATGACTACCACATGTCCTCTTCTTAATCGCTGATTTGGGTTGCTCCGAACACATATTCGGTGTTAGTTTAATAAGGTTTTTCCTTAGGTTTATCAGACCATTGCTTCCGAACTGATGAATCTTCGTCGGTGATCCTGTGGAGCTTGAATCATGATTCAAAAAAAATTCTCGATGATGAAATGTTCTGATGATATAACAATTTTATCTTTGTCATCGATTCATTGTTTCCAAAAACAATGAACATGTAGATATTCCCTTGTCACACGATTATCAAGAGATAAGATCTCTATTTATCCAATTGTGATCAATGGTCGATATTCCTCCTTGTTGGAATATGAATTCTTTGTGTCCTTTCGAACTGCAATGAATTCTCTCATCCTCTCTCACACACATTCAACATATCAATTCACCATGGTTTCAATGCCCAAATTTCCACATAGAATTAACACATCAAGGAACATATACATAAAATGCATAGATTTATATTAGATCGAGCTTGATTACAAAACAATAGAGCCTCTATGGGTCTGTTCCCCTTCTTGTCCTGATTGTATATTATGTCTAGCCTAATTCACTCATGCTCATAGGATACATATTTAAAGAACAAATTACAAGCATTAGATCATCTCAGATTCGACGTATCCTCAATCTATCCCTAAGACTGCTCAAGATCATAACAAACAATTAACAAAAACCTATCAATTTACTCATAATTTTGATGAATCACATCTTCTTGGCCATGTTTGCCTTCTAGAAGGTTCACGATTCAATTTTGAATTGGGGATGTCCATGCACTTGCATCGAACTCCTAGGGTAGAAAAATTTCATGGTCTCTTGATAATGTGTCTTCATTGTTGTTTTCCATCTTCAAACTCTAGTATTCCTTTTTCTTCATGCATCAATCCATGATAATTCTGAGCTTATCCTCATGCTCAATAGTGAGTTGCAACCAAACCTTTCTCCTGTAGCAAGCCTCTGTACCTACTACCCAATACCTCATCAATATTTATCGTAAGCTTGACCTTTTGATATCACAAGTTCTCTCCTCTAGAACCTTATGAGCACTCCTTTCTCTTCTTCATCTTCTGCATCTACCCACTCACACGCAGGAAATTTTTTGTTGTTCTGATACCACTTGATGAAAAGAAGAATTATGGGGGTCCCAAAGATCATATTACTCGGTAGGTTCGATCCTCGAACCCGTGGGTTATCTGGCCCACATCTGGACTGAAATATGTCCATGGTAGCAATTTGAAAATCATCGCCTTCAAACTCACCACTTGAAAAAATCAAGTGCCATAGGATTTTTTCCCTTATGTACCTTGAATCACACCTTAATCTCCCCATAGATTCATCTAACCTTCATAAATCGTTTCCATGAAGTTCCTCTCGTGCATGTCTATCACATTTTCCATATGATCTTGGGCTATGATCAAGTGCTTATATCATCAACGCTAATAGTGTTGTCACCATACTAAGACCAAACACTAAACAACTAAGTGCTAGGATTTTGGCACTCAACTCTCCATAGAACCATGGGATGGAACCAAGTACTTAACCATATCATCGTCGACCCTATAGTACCAATGCACTCCTAGTTCAATTGTCTTGATGGTATAGTTTTCTTGTTAAAACTTTTGCTCCAGCTGCCACGTGCCCTCTTCCTAACCATTGATTTGGGTCACTCTGAATACATATTTGGTTTCGGTTTAATAAGGTTTTGCCTTAGTTATATCGGACCATTGCTTCAAACTCGATGAATCATCGTCGACCCCTACATGTCATCAACGATTAACTTTCATTGGTGATCAACTGTTGTCGATGATAAACTATCATGGGTGATCAATTGTCATTGGTGATCAACTATCATCGATGATCTTGTGGAGCTTGACTCCTGACACAACAAAATTTCCCGACGATGAAATTTCTCGATGATATAACAATTTTATCTCGATCGTCAATTCATTCTTTTCAAAAAACAACGAACGACTAGATATTCCCTTGTCACACGATTATAAAGAGGTCGGATCTCTGTTGATCCAATCCTGATCAATGGTCAATATTCCTCCTCACCAGAATATGAATTCTTTGTGTAGTTCTGACCTACAATTAATTCTCTTGGCCTCTCTTACACACATTCAACATATCAATTCAATAGGGTTTCAATGCCCAAATTTTCACATAGTATTAACACATCAAGGCACATATACATAAAACACATCGATTTATATTAGATCGAGCTCATACACACACCAATAGAACCTCTATGGGCCTAGTCTCCTTCTTGGCCTAATTATACATTGTGTCCAGCCTACTTTACTCGTTCCCACACACTACATATTTAAAGAACAAATTACAAGCATCGAATAATCTTAGATCTGATGTATCCTCAATCTGTCCCTAAGACTGCTCAATATCATAACAAACAATTAACAAAACCCTATCAATTTACTTAGAATTTTGAGGAATCACATCCTCTTGGCCATGTCGTCCTTCTAGAAGGGGTTCAATGGCGGTTTTAGTGCAGTGGGAGGGGTCAATTTTCTTGCATCAAAGTGGCATTATTTGTGAAGAAAATAGGACTCATGTTAAGTTGATGATCAATATGGGGGGGGGTCCATTTTCCTGCATCAAAGTGGCATTATCTGTGAATAAAATAGGACTCATGTTAAGTTGATGATCAATATGATGGAAGAACCAACATATAGTGTTGAGTGTCATTGAGTCGTTACTCTGTTATGGTAACACCATGACAATTAAATAATCATATCAGACAATCTTACAATAAAAATTTAATCAACTATATATAAGAAAAATGCTAAGTACAATAGAACAAGTAAACATTTATGGAAATATTTTTTTATTTTTTTTATGGTAGTAGGTGTCATTAGAGCCTTATACTATCACCAATGCATGGGTGAGAATGTTTTTGAATTTAATCTTCCACCCTTACTTGAATTACACCTTGCATATAATGTGGAGTTTCTTTCTCCATACTTTCCACCTCTATTGGATTCCTTAGAGGTGACAGGGAAACTGGACACTATAGAGCTCAATCATGAATGCAAACTTATAATGGACTAGATCATGGACACCGTGATGAATATGAATTGCCAACATGTCATACAACTTTATCATATTTTCAAAGCAAGGGAGCTTCGTCACGAACAAAAGTGGTTTACCATGAACTAGATCTAACAAAAGATGCCCCATTTGGTGCAAGAACTTGACACAATAGGGACCTCTATTATTCAAAGGGGAATTCCTTCTCTAGGTGGTTGTTGGGACAAGGTTTTGGGACCAGTTTTGGGAACTGCATAACATGCGCAAAAGAAGGAAAGATAGTTGGTGCACTTTTGAGACTAATGCATGCAAAAGGAGGAAGATCGTTTAAATATGTAAGGGTTTTCAGATAGAGAGGAGAATAAGAGTAAGAATTGGTGAATGTATGCGATGCAATGTATGGGAGATATGTAAGAGTGACGAGCGATAGAAATAAATATATGAATAGGAGAATGAAAAGGGAATAATATATGAGCACAGTTCACATATTTTGTAAGAGATGATTCTGAATAATATAATAAAAAGTCGGTCATTGTGGATGTATACCATCTTGTGTGAACCACTTTAAATATTGTGTCTACGTGTCATGATGTTTTTTTTGTTTTGTTTATTGCATGCATATGACATATGTCCGTTATTCTGAGTATGTCACATGTTTTTATATTTCTACACACATGATAGAAGGTGTAATGAACTAATGTTAAGTATAATGGTTATGAGGACTACCTCCCATCCCTTCATCACTATGGAAACCTAGTTCCTATAGTTCCCATAGATAACTCAAGTGATACTTGACCTACTTGCGGGTGATGCCAAAAGGGTCAATATCTAAGGATTTTGTTGGTGATTTCATGTTGAACCCTGGGTCTTCCCACTATGCACCAACAAATGGTTATGTTGCTGGGACCGGGATATGTGACTAAGGGGAATGTGGAGTCCAACTAAGGAAGAGATCAAAAATTGGTTAGAGGCAAAGGAGCATGTGTTTTCTAGAGATCAGAATAAGAACCTGGATCAACTCATAATAGTGGCTACAGAGGCATGTATTTACATACTTACATGATATTTTCTTTGTAGATTTCCTGATAGTTTTGGCTGAGTGGTTATAGAGGTTAGCTAAAAATAATGGAACATTCCACACTATTGTTATGTGGAGTTGGACCCCTGAGTTGATCCACCAAGTTAATACCATAAGTAATCATATCTCACATGTAATTGATTTTTGGCTGGATAGTGTATTAGGGGGTTATATTACTGAGTTTGTTATAAATTATACCCAACCATATAGTACTATTGAAAGAGAGTTCTTTAAAGGTCCACGCAGAGGATATTTGAAATCAATGTCTACTTGGATCAAGATGTTGTTGTGTGATAAGGGGGTTATGAAGTTGGAATTTGATCACCCTAGTAGCTAGGCTCCTTTGCACACATATGGGGACTGGGAGATGACCAAGGGATGGTATGAGAGTATGGAAAAGAGGGATGCATGAATAAATGAGGAAAATATGGACTGAGAATGATGAGAGAAGAAGAATGTGTGATGGAAGAAGATATTGGAGTATTGTGTAGTGGAAAAATATTTTAGTATAATAGGAAGAGGATTGCGGCAGATAGAGAAGAGAAACATATTGAGATTGAGGAAAGAGACACTGACATATTGCTCCATATCGAAGAAATATTGTGCACATAAAGGAAGGAGGAGGAAAGAGACCATCAACCCATTTCAATAGAAGGAGATCCATTACATCCAATTATCCCCACTTAGGCGAGACTCTATGTTGAACCCACAACCCCGTGTGCATCTCCGAGGTATGAAATTTTGTCATGAACACCTGTACTTAGTGAAGGAAGCAAGGATAGAAGTAGAGGTAGTGAGAGTAGTGGAAGTAGTGAGACAACCCAAAATCAGTTAGTGACACCAAGGAAGAATATTGCGTAGTACACAATAGCGAGGGTAGACCCAACTTTGAGAATGCATGTCTTCCACGAAGTAGGGAAAAAATATTTAGAACAAAATTTATTTGTCTGTGAAGAAATATGGACCGTGAAGTAGGTATAGGATGGTGATATGAAAATCATGTAGTTAGTAATGACATTCAGAGACCACTCATTACTCTGGTATATGAAGTATCAGTCCACTACACCTGCGGGACAAGACATGACATTGATAGACATCAGGAAAGTCCTATTAAGAGAATTCCAGAAACCAAAGTTTGAGTCACAGTGTATTATGAAACTAAAAGAGATAAAGCAGTTGCAAAATGAATCAATATGGGATTTTGACCAGATATTCAAGATATTGATGGATCGAATGACCTTTCAGATTCCATGTGAGAAACATAGGGAATGGTTCATTGCAGGATTGTTACCACATATATGATGTTCATTAACGCAACAAAATATTACTTCCCAGTTAGAAGCAGTAGAGATCACCATGAAATTGGAATCATCCCCTCTAGGAGAAAATGATGCAGGGATGGCTTATTAGGTTCAGTCACAGTTAGAAACATTGAAAATTCAGTTGCAGGAGAATGCTAAAGGGAAGGAAAAGCGTGAACAAGTCTAGTGTGTTACATGCAAAAAGGAAGGCCATCATAAGAATGAGTGTCCAACCTTTAAATAATATTTGGATACAGGAGCCTTGAACCCATTGGCCTCAGGAGGAGGGGTATGGTGTGAGATATGTAGAATGAAGGGTCATCTTCCAACTGCTTTTCCTTTGATGCAGAAGTATCAAAGCACTACCAGGAACATAATTTTTAATTTTTGTAAGTCCTTTGGACATGATGAAAAATTACTGTCATGCACTCGATGTAATGAGAGAACACACTGTGGATGCATACAAAGTTCAAGGGGAATATGTATCAAAAGGAGGGGTGTCACAATATAATACACCAAGGGGATACAATTAAGGAGGAAGAGGAGGATCCAAAGGTCAGGGAAGATGAGTATTCGATAGAGGAAGAGGATCGATTATATGTTATAAGTGTAACCATCCTTGGCATTTGGTGCGAGATTGTCTGAATCCTTATATAATGTGCACATATTGTACACAACTAGATCATGTGATGGAATATTGTTCGTAGTTGATTGTGAAGTTCCAGGAAAAAAGGAATCAAAATGCATAAATGATAACAGTGGAAGAGAACGAAGATCGACCAAATGTAGCAGTGGTTACACATAAAGGAGAAAGAATAGGAGTTGATGCAATAGAACAAGGAATTTGAATTGACCAATGGGTCAGGAAAGAAGTAGAACCTCCTTCGATGTTTGATTCTTGGAAAGAAAGAGAAACATATAAGAAATCAAGTAAATAACTACTATAAACAGACTGGGGACAATTGACCTCGCAACCTGTGTATGACATGCCTCTAGCCTATGACCACTTGATCATGGAAAGGTCAATTGAGAAGGTGACTACTTTGAAAATTTTCTTAAAGAGTTGTGTAGAACTAATGAAGGATGAAACTACATCGAATGTGTTGTGCGGGATGATTGACCAGTGCACACAAGATAAAGAAGAACCTGGTGCATGCAAAGAATTTAACTGGGTACAACACAAGAAAAGGACGAATATGGAATTATAACTTAATGCTCAAGTAGGGGACTATGATATGGATAATATTATCTTGGATCTGGGATCTGATGTGAACATCATTCCAAAACAGACATGGGAAATGACGGGAAAACCAAATTTGATCTGGTCACCAATTCAATTGAGGCTAGCAAATTAACACAATATTTTTCTGATTAGAAGACTTACATGGGTGAATGTTAACATCGATGAAGTGTGCAACACAATATCTTTTGAAGTAATCGAGATAGTGGATGGTAGTAAACCCTATCCATCATTACTTGGACTCGATTGGGATTTTGATAAGCAGAACATTATTGATTTGAAAAATAGACAAATGATCTTTGAAGTAGGAGACTTGAGAGTTATTGCACCATTGGATCTCAAAGAAGGAAGACTATATGTGGAACTGGAAAAGGGAAAATAACTCGATCAAATTTACAATGTGGCCGCACGAATGGATGACTATATTAATCCTACTGTCGAGGGTGTACTCAATTGGTGAAGTATTAGTTCTTGCACATTGTATTAAAAATAATCCCTAGAACATTGGCAACATAGTTTACATGAAGTATCTACAAGGAGATGTGCTCATATTACCTGCATATTACGTTGGATTGGAGCTCAGGTATGTGATCCCTTGAATTATGATGGAATAACACATGTAGATATTTTGTAAAATAATTTGAATTCCAGATATGAGAACACAAAATATTTTTATATTTAGATTTCGTGCTAAAAACGACTCCTGTAAGGTGGTGGGATGTGCATAAGGATATAATAGAGAATTGCGGAAATGTAGAAGGTTGTTACAAGTCAAGTTCGAAACAAAAACTAAATATATTGTGTAGAAGTATATTGGGTTGAGTTTTCCTACAGATAATCTTACAAAATTCACTGTGACATGGAGCTCGATACCTAAGCAGGAATGGCTGCACTTGTTTATATACACTTTGGACACGATCCTGAAGAACTGGTATTTAGAAATGGAAGTATGCAAAGGAACAATAGATTGGGAATGATGCCCCTTTGGTAAAAACAACTCTACAAATGATCAAGAACAAGATCTTTACATCAGAAGACTCGATGATACTAACACCCTTTTGTAGTGCACCCAGATATTCTGCGACTGTTCAAGAGGTTTTGGAAGGCTATAACATTGTTGGAGAATACTAGGAGGATGAAGACTTAAGAAATTTGCAAATACTAGAAAGTGAAGGAGAGCACACAATAGAGGGTCCCAAGATTGAATCTGTCGAGTATGAAAAGCCATTGAAAACGTGCAAGTTGAATATTGGTATGAAGGATAATCCCAAGTTTGCAAACATTGGATATTACTTGAATGAAGAAACTATCAAGAAGATTGTTGATTTACTACACGAATACCAGGACGTTTTACCAACTACATTTTTAGAAATGAAAGGGATTGTTGGGGATCTAGGGGAGATGATGATCCTTTTAAAGCTAGATTCCAAGCCAGTGAAGCAGCGACCATATCGATTGAACCCAATATATAAGCATAAAGTGAAAGCATAAATAGATAGAATATTGGAAGCTGAGATTATTGAATCTGTCATAGATTCAAAATGAATCAGTCTGATGGTAATTTAGGAAAAGAAAATAGGTGGAATCAGAATTTGTGTGGATCTGCAGAAATTAAATGATTCTTTCTTACATGACCCATTTCCTACTCCGTTTACAGATGAAGTTTTGGAGAATGTAGGACGACAAGAAGCTTACACATTTACTAATGGATTCTATGGATATCACCATATTAAGATTACGCAGGATTGTAGGCATAAGAAAACATTTGTGATACAATGGGGATGTTATGAGTATACAGTCATGCCTTTTGGGTTGAAAAGTGCACCAACAATATTTTCCCAAGTTGTTGTCACAAATTTTAAAGACTTTATTCATAAATTCCTAGAAGTATACTTGGATGATTGGACAATGTTTATTTTTTTGAAGGACCATATTGAAACTCCGCGCTTGATGTTGGAAAGATGTAGACAGTTCCAGATTTCCTTGAACTTGAAGAAGTGTATTTTTTGTACACCATTTGGTATCATGTTGGGTCATGTAGTATGTAAACAGAAACTTTTAGTTGATCCTGCGAATATTATTGTTATTGTTGATTTGACACCACCTACTTTAGTGAGAAAACTATGAGCAACATTGGGTCATATGGGGTACTACATAAATTTTATTAAGGGATACGTGCATATCAAAAACCTGCTAGAAAAATTGTTGAAGAAGGAGGTCAAGTTTTAATGGAACAACACATGTCATCAAAGTTTGGATACCTTGAAGAAGAAACTCATTACTGTGCCAATTTTAGTATATTCATATTGGAAGAAGGAATTCCATGTCCACTTAGATGCATCATCTATAACATTAGGTGCAGTTCTAGCTCAACCAACAAAAGGAGGTTTGGATGATCCCATTGCATTTTCCAGCAGAAAGTTGTTGACTACTGAATAAATTACACCACTACAAAACATGAAGGACTAGAAATGGTGTATGCACTACACAAGTTTAGGAATTATATGCTAGGATCACACTTTAAGATGTACAAGGATCATTCTGCGTTGAGATACTCAGTTAATAAGCCAATGTTGGGGGGAATATATGCAAATGGATATTACTATTTCAGGAGTATGATTTTGAAGTGATTGTGAAACTAGGAAAATTAAATAGAGGACCTGATCATTTGTCGCGCATATTAATGGAGGAAGATGTAGGAAATGTGGATGATATTCTACCAGGTGCACAGTTAGAAATATAGATGGTCGATGATTACTTTGTAGATATTGTCCAGTTCCTAAGCATAGAAGTAGCCCCACCCGACATTACAATTGCGCAGAAGAATAAATTAGTAGTAAAGGCAACACATTATCAACTTATAGTGGGGAATTTGTAAAAGTTATGTTAGATGGTATTCATCGTCGATGTGTATTGGAGAAAGAGAGGCCTCTGATACTATCATAGGCACATGAAGGAATTGTGGGAGGCCACTATGCAGGGAAAGCGATGGATCGAAATATTTTATGAGAGGGACTTTGGTGTTCCACACTTCATAAGGATGATAAGGAGTTATGGCATATTTGTAATGTTTTTCAGCGAGTTGGGAAGCCATCAAGAAGAGACAAGATTCCTTTAATACTTCAAGTTACATTGCAGGATTTTGATAAATCGGAAGTTGATTTCATTGGACCAACCAACCAACCAACAAAAAGGTTAGGACAAAGATATATAATCACTGCGATAGATTATTCGACCTGATGGGATGAAGCATAACTTGTCAGAGATTGCAGCTCAAAGATTGTTGCACGATTTCTATTTAAGAATGTTGTCACAAGGTTTATATGTCTGAGAATCCTTATGAGTGATTGGGGAAGACATTTATTGAATAAAACAATTGATTCTTTGACGAAATAATTTCATATTTATCACCAGAAGAGAACACCTTATCATCCTCGGGAAAACAAAACAACATAAGAATTTAACAAGATACTAGAGCATGCACTGACAAATATATTTAATGTAAGTCGATATGACTGGGACTTAAGGATTCCTGTAGTACTATGGGCATATCAGACTACATGTAAGAAGTTGATAGGACAGACACCATCTCGATTAGTGTACAATCAAGAAGGAATTAATCCCATGGAGTTCATTGTGTCGAGTTTTCACATTATCGCGCTGACAAATATCATAGATTATAGCACAACAGAGAAAATACTATCAAAGTTAGTGGAACTAGAGGAATATTGCTTCGTCATAGGATTTCATCAGCAAGTTCAGAAATCACATGAAAAGGCATGGCATGAAAAACATATTAAACAAAAGAATTTCCAGATGGGAGACCTAATGTTTCTCTATGACAACAAATTTTTGCAGCACCTTGGAAAGTTCCAGATGCACTAGCTGGGTCCGTATGTGATAACATTTGTGACAGAGACAAGTATTTTTTATTTGGAGAAATTGAATGGGGAAATCATGTAAGGAATAGTAAACGGTAGTAAACTAAAATTGTATAGGGATAATCGTGCTTCTGTGCACTAGCCTGACTGCACAGTATGTGTACCATAGTATCTGTATTATAGAAAAAGAAACATAAAAGAAAAATAAATAAAAGATCTTGAGGCAAGCCACAATAAAAAATTGAATAAACAAGAGGCTCGAAGTTTTGAATTGGGTAGTGTTCAAAGAGTCAAATTAGCAGAAAAAGAGATGAACAAGAAAATGTTGTGGGAATGAAGGAGAATTAAACTATGCATAGAAAGGAGAATTGAAGAACCAGGATAAATACCTGTGTGGATGACATGAAAAATCATTAAAGAGAAAAAATATTGGCGAGATGACAAGAACGCATAGTCATAAATGAAAAATGACGACAATATTTTAACAAGTTTGCAAATATAAACCACGATCCATTGGAAAATACAAAATTAATGAAGGATCCAGATGAGAATTGAATGTGAATAAAATCATATGGGATTGTGAATTTCGGTGAAAAGAGGAAGATAACAACTCGAAACAACCTATAAAAGTAGATGATGGGTGACATGAAAGGGTTATTGTTGCATGGACATTTGAAGAGATCATATTGCCATATAAGAGCCAAGTCAGTTGAAGATAGAGTTGAGTTACATAAATTCATTGTGCCACCAAAGGAAGGGGCATCCACATAACAGACTAAGAAACCACACACTAAGTAGGCATCAATACTGGTGTAGGAATAAACCATGAGAGAAGAGGCATCGAATCCAATCATCTTTCCAAGAGCTTATGTGCCACCTAGGAAGCCAAAAAAAAAGTAGGTTAGGCTTCCCAAAGAGTTGAAGTATGACCTTGTTAAACCGATGATTCCACCTGGGATCACTGCGGAGGGAGATATGTTGGGTGCAGTAGGAATCCTAAAGTTTCCAGACCATGACCTTGTATATCTAAAGATGTTTCCAGATTTAGTTCTACAAAATTATCTATGCACACCACTTAGATTAGACTCACTCAAACTGACAGTTGATCCATAAGAGTGGGCAACAAGATTGTAGCGAACAAGCATATTGAACCTGTTGGAGATCCCACATTTTGGCAAAAGAATAGAATAAACATATGCGCCAAGTTATTGGTGAGTTTCATCCATGGATGTTTCCTATGGTTGGATAGGCCAGTCTCGATTGACACCAAAATTATTGCGCAGATTATAGGATTGTTGAAGACCCACTACCTCTATTCATGGATAAAATTCATGAGAAAGAATTAGTATAAAGGATGAAGGAAAAATATGGCACGCACAGAGGAGAACATAGTTTGGACATAGAGATTATTGGCACAGGGGCAAACCCAGGGTTCAGCCTCAAGAGTGCACCAACAAGCCCTAGCTACTCTCACTTTCAAAAACACCTACGAGGTAGATGCAGTCTCACCAGAAGCAACTATGTCAGGGTTGTGGGATAGAGATGTCTACAACCATAAGGAATGTAAAGTGGTTTCAAAGTGATCAACACACAACATCCTAGTATTATTTATCTTCCCAGGGTCTAAGACGTAATGTATATCTATCATATCTAACACAGTAATGCAATAAAAGTAAAGAAACAATAAAGAACAGAACACCAATAATGCATACAACACAAGATATACGTGGTTCACCCTCTCTCTAGGGTTGTGTCCATAGAAATGTTCTTTATATTATATTAAGACAAAGCTTATAGTTCTTGTCTGCGCTCTCAGCTAGCAGATCTTCTTCCTTCTCCTCTCTTTCTCTCCCCTTCCTGCACACCTAGCTGCAGGACTTGACCTTTGCACCTATCTAAAGGTCTTACAATACCAGAAGGATATCACTCTTAGCTCTTCTCTCTCACACAGTATTACTCACTCGATCACACAATGACAAAGACAACAACATAACACCCACTAGATCGAACCTCCTTCCCTCATGTAGGTTCTTATTTATACATTACAATATCTCATCGACATCCTTAGGCCGAAACCTAGGTTTCAAAACCCTATATAAAAAAAACCTAGGTCAACTTGACCCACGTTTTCAGGGCTTCACCAGCCTCTCTTTCCTTCCTTCTCGCGCGGTACTCCAAAGCATTTAACGGTGGATTTGTTTGATTTTAGAGATGTCCATGACCCTTATTTCTTGCTAACCTATAATCCTCGATCTCCTCATCCAACGACTTGCTTTCTCGGACTTCACTTCGTCTTTTTTGTTCTTTTGCTCACTTCGACCCAATAACAGTCATTGTGACTTCCGTGAAGTTCACGTTTTGCCTTTTATCCCTTGTTCTTTTCTTACTTCCGTAACCAAGGTCCAACAACGAGCATCAACAATGATTCTGTCAGGTTTTCGATGTAGGTGTTGTATTGCAAGTTACTCAGGAAGTTTCGCAAAGATTAGGTGCCAACATGGGTAATAGAAGTAGTTGAAAAAGTGCGTAGCAGGAGTGCACATGAACTGGAAAACATTTTTGGCGAACATATTTTTAACCGATTAGAGGGAAGTGCAAGAGAAAGGAACGAAGTTCCATTATGTGTGGTTATTAATATTGATCGCATTATTTTCTTGGACAGAGATGGAAGAAACCTATTTCCTAGAAGGTATGCAACAACCATTCCTGGAAACAAGATATGTTTCATTGTGTCATACCGCACACAAGAACATGAAAAATTATAACACTATCACCTTCTACATATATCAGGAGACAATCCATAAATGCATTGAGGAGACACGACACATTCTACCTCATACAGTGGAAGCATACAAATAAATCAAGTGATTCAAGGCAAGGCTGCATCACATGTATGTTCAAGAAAAGAGGGATCTGTATCAACAATGGTTTCCGACTAACTATAGGTTGACAAAAAAGGATGTTATCTAGATTGACAATGACTGGGAAGCAGAGTTGAAAACCCCAGTGATAAAAATAGTGCAAAAGGAGACACAACAACCAGAGAAGGATCAAGAAGAAGAACAAGAACATGAAGAACAAGAGAATGGTGCACACGATACTCAAACAACACCTCCCACTAGAGAGAAAAGAAAAGAGCACCCTAAGGAGCGATAAATGCATAAACACAAGAAGAGGAAACCCTCAAAGGGAGTATCTATCCATGATTTAACTGAGAATGAACCAGATAAGATCGAATATTAGGTGAAATAATTAATTGAAGAATTATTTCTATGAGCTACGTAGAAGCATGAGGAAATGCACACAAATGTGTAGGCAAATATAGCTACATTGTGCCATATTTTGGAATCAACCAGGATAGCGCCATCCCAAACAACATAATAAGAATAGACAGAGAGCACAACAAGGAAAAAAGAGTCACAACTAAAAATATCACAACCACCATCAACATCAACAGAGAACCAGAGCATGAAGATAATGACAGGGGCCAGAGGGTTCCCCATGAAAAAATGTAGGACCACGTGCAATCATTAAGCCATATTGACTTAGTGTTTTCATAGTTATGCATGAATGTGATACATATCTTTCCGCCAAGTTTTACACAAGAGATATAGTTGCACACAAATTTGACTTCTATGGATTTTTCCAAAGTAAACGTAGAAAACAATGCACTACATGCACAATATAGTAAAATCATGATGGAATGGGACGAGGTCGTGAGAAAGACAACAAGGTTGGAACATGCAATGCAGGAGGTATACAATAAATTCCTAGAGGTACCAATGGAAGTAGATACTCCCTTGGAATAGAAGTTAACAAAGATAAGTGAATCCATTCAGGGATTTTACACAAAGATAATAGATTTGGAAGCTCACACAATGCCAAGTACCCCACCAGAAGAAAGGGAGAAATGGGAGAAGATATCCATGGAAACCATAGAGAGAATTAGGATATTGGATGAGGAATGCACAAAGATCTATGAAGAGAGTACACAAGTGTGGAATCAATTGTTGGAGAATGCAAAGCTACACGCATTAGAACAGAGGTTACATAATGCGTAGGAGAAGGCTCAAAAGATCAAATATACAATGAGCACTCTTCCACAAACAAAGATAATGGATGAAATAGTTAAGAATAGGAATATACACCTAGAGATAAACCAAATAAGAGTTGAACAATAGACTCTTGCGCAAAATCTTGAGTCCCTATAGGAGGAAGCCTTTCGGGTGACAAAAGAACTTGCAGCTACACAAGGCATAGTGAAGTAAGAAGTGAAATATAGTGCAAAGAAAATGAAGAACCCCATTATCGTGTAGACAATAGAGGGTATTTTGACACAAGAAGCATAAGAAAAGGACAAGGTCACAACCACAAAGGAAAATTTTGAGAAGTTCATTGCGACATGGAAGGGAGCACAAAAGAAAGCATGAGTGGCTCGGAACGAGCCACATGTGAGTGTTGGGGGATTATTAGGATAGGATTTTGGGACCAATTTTGGGAATTGCGCAACGCGTGCAAAATATGGAAAGACAATTGGTGAACTTTCAGAACTAGCATGTGCAAAAGGAGGAAGACCGTTGAAATATGTAAGGAATTTTGGGTCCATTGAAAATGGATAAGCCCTATTATAATTGTATAAGTATCTAAGGGTTTTGGGATAGATATGATTATAAGAGTAAGAAGTAATGAATGTATGAGATGCAATGTATGTAAGATATGTAAGAGTGAAGAGAGACAAATATAGATATAGGAATAGAAGAATGATAAGGGAATAATATATAAGTACAATGAACATATTTTTTAAGAGATTATTCTGAATAATATAATAATATATAAGTACAATGAACATATTTTTTAAGATATTCCCTAATAATATAATAATATGCCTATTGTTGTGGACACAACCTTATCTTTGCGAACCACATTGAATGTGGTGTCTGTGTCATGATGTTTTTTTTTCTGTTTATTGCACGCATATGATATATGTCTATTATTTTGAATATGTCAGGTGTTCTTGTGTTTCTATGCACATGATATAAAGTGTAATGAACTAATGCTACGTATAATGGTTATGAGAACTTCCTCCCATCCCTTCATCGCTGCAGAAACATAGTTCCTGTAGTTCCCATAGATACCTCGAGTGAGACTTCACCTGCTTGTGGGTGATGATGAAAGGGTTGGTATATGATGGTTTTGTTGGTGAATTCATGTTGAACCCTGGGTCTTCCCATAGTGCCCCAACAATGGCCGTTGAAAGATATCTCACAAATGTTCTATTAGCTTTCGAGCCTTGGTACTTTGGTGCATTTTTCAAGGATTTCCCATGTTCTTTTGGGGGAAGTTATGCCCAATGCTCAAGGACCCAACTCATTGTTGATTTTTGTAGCTTCATTAGGTATTCCCACAAGAGGCCAAGGTCTCAGACATGTGGGAAATATTCATTGGAATCATATTAGTTTTTTCGTTTCATTGAAATTGAACTTAGAATGAGGTGAGGGACTCAATGGAAAGTTTATGGAATTTGTGGGCTTATGATGGGGTGTCACACCCCAAAAGAGGAATAAAATATTCTAATTAATTGTTGAGTTTAGGAAGAGATCCTATACTCATTCATTAGACTTGTATATAAAGGAGGGAAGTCATTGTGACATTTCATTATTGTGGCATCATGGAGTTAGCATAAGTGAGTGAAAACTTGTGCTAGGGAGTATGGAAATAGTGTCAAGGAGACTTCTGCACCTAAGCGATCTGGCCTAGGGGTTTTGGATCAAATATGAAAGTGAGAAAGGATGTGCGTGCAAAGGAAGCTGATTTTTTCATACATGTACGTGGGTTGTAGTGAGAATAGTCGCGTACGTACGTGGGTTGTAGTAGGAATAGTCACATGCATACACATGTTGCAGTGGAAATAATCATGTATATCTATACAAATATTATCTAAGAAGGTAAATATCTGCACAATCTTATAAGGGATGCCAGTAGTTTGTACATGTGGTTTCCAACAAATTTGTGGGCAGAAGATATTTCCAAGATGGTGTTGAGGTTTGGTTTTCTAATTTATATGGTTATTGGAGGACAAGGTTGTCCTCATATTTGGTGATATTGTATTAGTTGGGAGGGTTGGTTTTTCCCTTGAGATTTCTAAATTTAATAAGGTTATGTCTCATATGTGTTGATGATTCATATATTATCTTTTGTGTTTCCACTGCATGTAATTTTAGTCAATAAATTTCAGTGTAGAATTGTTCAGGGATAACATCTAGGGTTTTAATATTAGATCACTGGGAAATAATTTTTATATCTGAAAATTAGTCACATAAGAGTGTATGTGAAAATTGACATGGTATTAGAGATTGGGATTTAAAGAGAAGGGCATCATCTTGAGACAAATTTGTTGGCTATAACACTAGAGGAGTGTTGTTCTTGTTTCAAGAAGGTCACCATGGAGACTTGGTTGGTGGATAGTGGAGATTCTCATCATTTGATAGTGTCACAAAAATGACTCACCAATATAACATATTAGAAATCACAATTGCAAGTAGAACTTGGGGATAATTCCAAGTATGCAGTCAAGGGAGTTGGAACAACTGTGTTTCAGCTGAAGTCCAGAAATCCTCTCAAGATGAGTGAAGTATTGTATGTTCCTGAACTAAAGAAGAACCTACTCTCTATCTCTTCCATGGAGGACAGAGGGTATGCAGTGGCATTTGTTGATGGGCAGGTTCTTGCTTGGACAAAATGATTGAGTATTTACTGAACACAATTCACAGGGACTCGTGATGGCAATCTCTACAAGTTGACAGATTATCCAACACAGGACATGGTGCATGACAGTGATAGACCATGTGAGCTTTGGCATAGGATATTGGGACACTTGCATCACTAGGATTTACCAGTGTTAAGGAAGACTGTTACATGTCTCTCAGAGTTTGGAACTAAGCATAAAGGAGTATGCCAAGGTTGTGCATTTGGAAATAATTTCAAGGCTACTTTTCCAAGAAGTGATAGTAGGTGCAAAAAGATATTGGACTTGGTACATTCATATGTGAATGGACCGATGTCAGTTATGTTAGCACATGAAATGTTCAGTAGTAAAACATTCTGACCTTAGTCCATGTAAGAGTCTCAGTGTCATTATAGTGTTCATTATCATGAAAGAAATAGGGGTCAACATTGGTATCCTAAACCATGAGCATTTTCAAGTTTGTTATACCAAAGGAGAAATTTATAGTTTCCTCTTACAACAATAACCTTATCCACTATATTAGTATGTGTTGCAAATTGTGCACTGCAGACTATGTGTTGCAGATTGTGTGTTGTGAAATGACGTTGTGAACCCTTTGTTTTCTGATAAATCAAACCCTTTTCAGTTGAGATTCGTGTAGGGTTGAGGTTTTAACCAGTCAAATCATATGTTTCTCCTTAGATGTGGAAAATATCAGAATTATTTCGTAAAAATCTAGTTCAATTCGAGCTACAAACTAGCGCTACAAACTTAACCAACGCGCTGTAAACCCTCTGTTTTACACAGAGCTACTTTAATTTCTTCTTATTTGCATTTTTTTATCCAAGTTGGATTTATATTCTTCTTTTCTCACCTCCTAATTATAGCATGTTCATGCTCAATTTTTTTGTGTGCATATTATTATAACCAGAGTAATGATTTTGGGTCTTGAGCTGAGGTTACCATATTCATATGATTTCTCCAAGAAATTTATAGCAGGTTCTGGAAGGATTTCCCAACTTTTTGTGCAAGTTTTAAAAGTCAAAAATAAATTTTAAATGTAAAACTACACCTATAGAAAAGTTCACAACATGTGTTGTCAAAGGCGTTGCAAACTGGTAATTTGAAACAATTTGTAGCAAATTAGTACATAACAGAGTCATTTTTTCATCATAACTTTTAAATGTCAATCCATTTCAATTGATTTTCTTTTTTGGATATGAATCATAATATCATGGACCTACTGACCAAAAATACTCCCAACCCAATTCATTGTTTGGGAGAAAAGTTGAAATCATCATCTATAGGAAAGTTTGTAGTGAATCCTGAAATTGCGCTGCAAACTTTAACAATTTGATATATCTGAGCTATAGGAGGGATGCCACCTATTTGAGGGGGTTAGAATGGTTTTCTAGGAGGTAGTTGGACATGAGGGACATGTGTTCGATCACCATATTAATAAACATGACTTGTTTCAAAAGGCATTTATCGTGCAAAAGACAAGATCCAAAAAAATAGGAGCTAGGTAGATTTTCTGTTTCACCTTGTTGTAACAACTCCTAGAGAAAAGGGAATCCAATGAAACCACTTAGGATTCGAACTATTTATATTAGGAATGAATGATACAATATATATAGCATTTGTTTTGTTGAGGAAAGGGTTGGATTCATGATCCAAGAGAGGAGAGAGCTAAAGGAGAAATTTAGTTGCTCATTTGTAAGCCCGAGGCCCTGTTTGTAATCAACATTTTTGTCATTAAAGATTCATGAGAGTTGTTTATCATATTGTATTCTTTGTTTTCCATTTATCTTGTCATCCTCTTGATTGAATATATTATAGGTTTTGAGGCTAATAACTTCCATTCATTGATGGATTCATGAACAACAGAGGATCTGTTGTAGCTTTCCCATTAAATCATTGTTTATTGTTTAAGCAATATTTAATATGTTTGCAGAAAGGAAATTTGTACAATGGTTGCTATTCCTTTTTTCATATTATATATGCTTCTACTCATAATTATATAACCATTTGTTATGGTATACAATTTGATTTCCTTTGATCTTTAGGATGTTATGACTCCATGCCCAACAGAATGCCTCTGTAGACAGTTTGTTTCCCTCACCCTTTCTTACTCAGTCATGTTGATCCACTCAAGTATAAACCTATTTTCAATCATTTATATTTTTATGGGTACTTGACTTTTCCTTAAAGAATTATAAGAAAAACTCCTAGTGCTAGCATTTTTTGTGTCGTTGTTGGGGACGAAGTTGAAGAGATTTCATGGGCTATACGACACATATTACTACCAGTTCTTGATGGTGAGAAAGGATTGGTGACATACCATAATGCAAATTTTCACCATGGTGACTCCACACATTTTAGGAAACTTGTTGGTGATTGAAATCAAGTTACAGGACTCCACTAAGGAATGATCTCGAATAGAAAATGGAAGGAAGAAACAGGAAGTCCAGGTTTCAAGATATAAGTTTTCTTCAAGAGCTCATATTCTTTTTTATCAGTTATTTCCTATCCTTTCCTTCATATATCAGGAGAATCATCCTTTTCTTTGTTTACTCTGATGACCATATTCCTACTACTGTATACCCCTCTTTGTAAGAAGAAGGTATTCATTCTTCTTACATAGTTGATGTTGACCCTAGTCCTTCATATGAAACATATGAGAACAATTTTTGTATTCAAATCCTTCCTAAACATGATCAACCATGTAACCATGTGAATGATACAATTGATTCACAAATTTATCTGATCATAGTACCATCTTCTACCACCACTACTAGAATTTTCAATCAATCCATTGAACCTCACTTTCATCCTACTAATGTTCAGTCCAAACAAAGAGAAAAAATGTTTAAACCCTTATAAATTCTATCTACTCTTCATCCTTACCCTCCTAAGTTCTTAGAATATCTGCCAGTTTTTATTGGAGAAGATCATATTATAGCTGAGAAGCATTTGGGAGATTTTCAAAATGTCATTGACAATTTTGAAATCATGCATGAGGACATTGTTATGAGTTTATTTTCCAAATATTTGGTTGGAGATGCTATTGTGTGGTTTACAAATCTACAAGATGGTTCCATTGGTTTGTGGGATGAGTTGTTTGGTGCATTTTCAAGGCACTAGGGAGAGAACAAATCTCTTGACCAATACTTTGTTGAATTTTATGATTTGAAAAGAGGGGGGGATGAAGCTCTTTCTATTTTCAACAAGAGATTTTATAGTTTTTATTGCAGCATGCCTTTAGATATCCAACCTCTTGCTGCTAGAATGTGTTATGTAACAACTCTTCATCTTGATTTTTCTCTTCTTCTCATAGAAATGAGGTCTATCACCTTGCATCAAATGGTAATTCATGCTCAATATGTTGAGGAAAATCTCAAATCCTCTGGAAAATTTTCAGATCAAATTAAGGATGAGGAGTGGAATGCAGACATAGTTGACAGTGAACATGAACATGAAGGATGCCATGAGAAGGAGTTGGCAGATCATCCTATTGAGGAGAAATATGTTGTCTCTAATTTTTTTATTTATTATCTTCAAGAAGACTTTTGTTTACCTATATATGATGAGTACAATAACTATGATGAGGATGATTTCCAAAAAACATCAGAAATATCCTTTCATCCAAAAAATGATTCTTTTCAACGGTCTTATGAAAGAATTCATCCCATTTATTAAAGTTATGACCTCTATCATAGGGAAAATTGTGAATTAGTTGGAGGTAAGTCATTTCCCTTATGTTTTTCTTCATTTAAGATTTTGAAAGAAAAAATTGAATTTTCTTATAGAGCAGAAAGAGTTCAGCTGCAAAATCACACAAGTTTTTTGGAACATAAGGATGACATTATAAGTCAACAAAAACCTTTCCATGTTCTTAGTGATCCTATGGTTCTCTATATGAAGAATTTTATTGAGATTGAAATGCATGATAAGGAAAATAATCATACTGTTGCCATTTTGTTTTAGAATGATATTGCATTTGAAAACTTAGAACAAGAAAAATCAGCATTTGAAGAAAAGGATACAATGAATAAAAAAGCTTGTATGTTACTATATATTTGTGAACATGAAGGAACTATAGACATAATCTGTCATTTCCTTTTTATCGATCAACAAGTGGTATTCAAACATATTCTTCAAGATCCTTTTTCATTTCTATTGGAAACATCATAGAAAGAGACCTTTATGAGTTGCCTAGAATGAGTCAGTGGAATTGGTTATTCAAAGTGGATGAGTTTTCAAATTAGATTTAATTTTTAATTTGAACTTCCATTAAGCATATTTATGCAAGGAATTAAATCAGTAGACAAGGTCCTTGCATGGATGCACTGGATTTTTTATTTCACCTGATCAAGAATCTTAGAGATCAGGTTAGAATTAGGGGACTAAGCTCATCATACAAGCATTTTTTGTTTATTTTAGTTTCTTGGTTTTCAATAGATCAACGATAATAATCTATAGCCCAATGGATAAGGCACTGGAACTGCAATGTTCTTGGCAGCTCATGGGGAGAATGTCATCCCCTATGGAGCCAATGTTAGCACATGAAATGTTTAGGAGTCTAAAATTGTGACCTTAGTCCATGTAAGAGTCTTGGTGTCATGATAGTGTTCATCATCATGAAAGAAATAGGGGTCATCATTGGTATCTTAAAACCTGGCCATTTTCAAGTTTTTTTATACCAAAGGAGAAATTTACAGTTTCCTCTTGCAACAATAACCTTATCCACTATATTACTCTGTGATGCAAACTGTTCACTACATAATCTGTGCTGCAAACTGTTCATTACATAATGTGCGCTGCAAACTGGCACTGCGAACCCTCTATTTTCTGATAAATCAAACCCTTTTCAATTGAGATTCATTTAGGTCCAAGGTTTAAACCAGTCAACTCATATGTTTGTCCTCAAACATGGAAAATCTTACAATTCTTTCATAACAATCTAATTCAATTCGCACTGCAAACTAGCACTGCGAACTTAACCAACGCATTGGAAACCCTCTGTTTTACATGGAGCTGCTTCAATTTCTTCTTATCTGCAATTTTCATCCAAGTTGGATTTATGTTATTCTTTTCTCACCTAATATTTTCATCCTGTTCATCCTCAAACTCTTGCTGTGCATATGATTATAACCGAAGTAATGATTTTGGGTCTCGAGCTAAGGTTACAATATTCATATGATTTCTCCAAGGTTACTTCATGTTCCAAGAAGTTTGTAGCAAGTTATGGAAGGATTTCCCAGCTTATTGTGCAAGTTTTAAAATTCAAAATAAATTTTAAATGTAAAAAGGAACCTATAGGAAAGTTTGGAGTGCATGTTGTCAAAGGCTTTGCAAACTGATAATTTGGGATAGTTTGTAGCAAATTAGTACACAACATAGTCATTTTTTCACCATAACTTTTAAATTATGATTTGGGTTCTTATGATTTTTTTTCGGAGATGAATCATAATATTATGGAATTGCTGACAAAAAATAATCCAAACCCAGTTCTTCATTTGCGAGAAAAGTTGAAATCATCATCTACAGGAATGTTTGTAGAAAATCCTGAAATTGAGCTACAAATTCTAATAGTTTGATAAATCCGAGTTGCAGTATGGATGCCACCTATATGGGGGGTTTCTAATGGTTTCCTAGGAGGTATTTGGACATGAGGGACATGTGTTCCATCACCATATCGAGTAGCATGACCTGTTTCAAAAGACATTTATCACAAAAGACAAGATCCAAAAAAGTAGGAGCTAGGTGGATTTTTTGTTTCACCTTATTGTAACAACTCCTAGAGAAAAGGGAATCCAATGCAACCACTTGGGATTCGACCTCTTTAGAGTAGGAAGGAATGATACACTATAGATAGCATTGGTTTTTTTGAGGAAAGGGTTGGATTCATGATCCGAGAGAGGAGAGAGCCGAAGGAGCAATTTAGTTGCTCATTTGTAACCTCGAGAGCATGTTTGTAATCAACATTTCTACCATTAAAGATTAATAAGAGTTGTTTATCAGATTGTAATATTTTTTTATTCCATTTCTCTTGTCATCCTATTGCTTGAATATATTGTAGGTTTTGAGGAACATAGCTTCCATTAATTAATGGATTCATGAAAAACATAGGATCTGATGTAGTTTTCCCATTAAATCATTGTTTATTGTTTAAGCAATCTTTAATTTGTTTGCAGAAAGGATCTATGTACAATGGATGTTCTTCCTTTTATGATATTCTCTATGCTTCTACTCATAATTATATATCCCTTTTGTTTGGTATACAGTTTGATTTCCTTTGATCTGTAGGATGTGTTATAACCCTATAATTTATAGGATCAACTGGTGACTGAAATGTTATCTCTTTCGTGTTTTTGTTTATCAAATGATTTTCCATTCTGCAAATAATTTGAGAAAAAGAAAAAGAAAATAAAACCAAAAGAAAAAGAAAAGAAAAGCAAAAGAAAAAGAAAAGAAAAGAAAAAGAATAAAAGAGGGCATAAACGAAATTCAATAGAGCCCCGTGCAATAACAATGATTTGGTCCATCTCGTTCAAGCATGACTAAGTTCTTTTAAATTCATGTTGATAGGAGTAGTGAATAAGCTTGGCTAAACTGTTTAATCTTAGCCAAGTGATTTAGGTTAGTTAGTGAATAAATTTGACCAAAATCCTAATCTTGGTCAAATAACCCCAGGATAGAGTAATTTCTTAGTCCAATAGTTTAACCTGGGCTAATTGTCATAGGTATTTAGGTTAGAGCATAGGGTAGTTTGCTTTATCTCAATAAAACAAGCATGATGATCAATGTTGAACTATATCTTTGAGGTTCAAAAGGTTTGATGTCTAATCCCTTGGTGATAAAAACATGGAAAAGCTTGGGAAAACCCACGATATGCACTTATCCTAAGTTTTTCGGAGCACATATGCCTTCGCGCTCACAGTTAAGCACAACACATAGATGAACGGCCGGAGAGTGGGCGCCTAGATATACGATTGAAAAGTCTTTCCAGACTCCCCCGACCGTTCTACCTTTAACGGTGGGGGGCGGGTCCAGAATCAGAGATAACATAGGCGCGTTTATGAACGACTTAGACATTCGCACTCAGATCCACGGCTTAGATTGGATTCCAGACCCCCCGGACCATTCTTATTTTAATGGTGGGGGGGTCTGGAATGTTGGTTAAATAGCACGCATAGATCTACGGTCCAAGAGCAGGCGTGCTGATGGACAGTTCATATTATTTTTCGGACACCCCTGACTATTCTGCTTTTAATGGAGGGGGGGGTCCGGAATGGATTGTTTTCTAGTGGGCCCCTTTTCCTCTATGTGGAAGGAATCCATTGGGTCAGAGTTCCACCACCTCCCACTCTCTGACATTCCCTGTCACCCTTTGACGACATTTTCCACCTTTTTCCCTAAGGGTCACATCTCATAACTCTGTCAGTATTTTCCCCTATTCACCCATTATGAGTCCCTTCACCGTGGTAACTTCCCTCAATCAATACCCGCCACGTCACCCAACCATATTCTTCAGTCATTTTCACCTGCCATCTCACACTCTAAACGACCCGTTGGCCATTTATTATTGGCTAACTTATCCGTTAACCTGTTGATCTGTCTCCCACGACCAACGGGTATTTGTTTGTTAAAAACTACCTTCACCCTTCATTCCCTCATCATTTACCATGTTGCTGCACCAAATAAAAATTCCCTGTTTTCCTCTCCATTACAGTCAGTCGCCCAAAGTTGCAGTCATCCCCACTAACCATTTTGTTTTACTTGCATGTATTGTTACATTGATGGTGCCAAAATCAAAGAAAACAGAGGCTGAGGAAAATCCTTTCCTCCCTCCTCCTGTCGACCTCAACAGGATCCCTCTGGCTGACAAAGACCATTTAATCATAGACACCAGATGTGAATTCAATTTCACAGATTTACAGACGTGGCTAAAGGACGTTTTCTTGGACCAAAGTGATGAAATTAGGCTCTGGGAGTCAAACCTTCCCTGTATCTTTTCCCCCAGGTTCACCATTTCCCTGAATTCGCCCTTAAATGCCAAGCCCATTACATCCCCGACCAAAGAGACATAGTGTCCTCATCAGGAGAAATTATTTTCCTCATTACACCTGAAACCATCGATCAGATGATGCAGATACCCAGAGCCGAATCAGTCTGACCATTCAATCTTGAAATTATCACATAACTGTATCAGAAATTATCATTCCTCCAGAGAGCTCCGATTTTCGAGATTTTTCTCCCACAGGTCGCTCAGCTCCGCACTACAAATCCCCTGTATCCTTCCTCCCTATTCTCAATGAAGGGAAACCAGGTCATCTCATTGCTCTATGCTCTACTTGGGTATTTTTCGGATCAATGGGTGGATGAACCCATATTGGGTTTTCTGTCCATTTTCTCCACAGATGAGAGACCCACCACTCAGTTCGACTACAACACCTTCCTGGCAGACAACATTCATGAGAAATTATCAAATTTCGCCACATAAGGCATGTTCCGGTATTCCTCAATACTGGCTTACATGTTCATATTCTTTCAAGTGGACAAATTCTCCTTTTCGATGCAGAAGATGGACAAGGATGGGAGACCACAGGCGGTGACAACATGGACTTCGCTTCTCAGACACAACTCTATAAAATTCAGCTTCAAACAATTTATCGAGTAGTTCTACCATCCCGTGGTGAGCATGCTCAGTCGTAGACCTAAGCCAAGAACAAATGAGGAAATTCAGAGGATCTTACACCTTTCAGACCTTGCAAAAATGGGAGACTGGTACTTGTACTAGGACCACACAAAGATTAGAGTGTATCGGTGTGAATTATCTCCATACAAGTTACCCAAGTATCTTCTCGTGAGGATATTTGCCATGGAGTACAAAAGGCAGATGATCAACTCAGACGACATACATTTTGTGTCTCTGAAAAATAAGCAACAACTTAGGATCAAAGGGCAAATAGGATCATTCATCTGCAATAGCCGAGGCGTTGGGGAGGAAGCAGATAGACTATTAAATGAGATGAATTTTTTTGTTAGCTTCATATGGCATTATGACCCCTGCGGGTTAATTTCAGAGATGAGGATTAAAAATAAGAATATCCCATATGTTCATACACCCAAGCTTGAGATAGATAAGTTCGCCAACTAGACAGAATGGGAGCCAAACACTCTGGTTGAGACAGAATAGCTGGACCTTTCGATCACTATCTCACAGAAAACTACACCATAGGTTCCCAAGGAGAAAAGGCCCAGGAAGGAAACTTCACCTTCCATCACTGAAGTATCATCTGAAGAGTTCAAATTACACACCAAGAGGCCAAAAACCAGCCAGGCACCTGACACGGCTGGTTAAAAGGGAATTCAATCCACTACAACTATGGAGGTTGATCGGTCACTCCTTAGTACAAGAAGCAAACAAATAATGACTACAATGTTTCCCAAGAAGCTTACAGATACTCCACCAGTCAACCAGTCGAGCAAAATAGGACCAAAATTGAGTATTTTTGAGAAGTATGATCTGACCAAAAAGAAAAATTAGACGTTGACCAACAACACATATGCTTAGTTATGGAAGAAAACTTCAACAACACAACACAGACTGTTGTCTGCATTTGACACTGAGAAGGGTAGAATGCACATGACGTTTCTACAAGAACAGGTGCCAGACCCGAAAGTAATCATCGATTACAAAAGGGCAACATTCGAATTTCAAACTAAAGATGTGCATCCAGCTGATCAAATGGATCTGCACAGGAAAACTGGAGAAATGGTTTTCTCCACATTGGCACATGATTCTACTACTGCCTCCAAGTTATAGGTATCTCTGAGCAATGTCCAGACGCAGCTGAAGTTAGAAAAAATATCATCCTTTGCCAAGGATAACATGATTAAGACATTGGAAGAACTGGTCCTCAAGATCGGATATGATCCCTCGAATGTGAAAGCAGTCAAGGAGATGCTCAAAAAGGAAAATACCGATATAGAATCTCTGAGGAAACAATTGAAACTACCACCAACAAAAGATTCACAGGCAAAGGAAATAACAGAGACAGAAGGAGAAAAGGATGAGATGCTCAAGTTGATCATGGAGAAGAATGCACAGTTGAAGGAAATGGAAGCGGAATTGGAAAAACTAGTGAAAGAGAAGGAGCAGTCAAAGCCCATGGAAGTCATTCCATTGTGCGCAGTTCCACTCACAGGAGTGAGAACAATGTCTGTAGTAGAAACTCCCTCGGCAACTCCACTGACAGCTCTAGAGAAAACAATTTAATTGGCTAAGTCCATGGAAGAGATAGAGATTAGCAGACTCAAAAAGGAGATTGAGAACCTTCACGAACTCAAATATTCCTTCCAAACCAGCTACTCCAAGGAGAAACAAACTTTAGACAAGCTAAAACAGGAATTGCAATGGCTTCAAAAGAAAACAGTGGTGGGGAAAACACTTGTTGAGGTTAAATAAAGTGTCTGGATGGATATCACCAAGTCCATGAATGAAATATGGCTGATGATACAAATCATGTTCAAGCAAAATGAGCTAGTGCAAAGAAGTCAACAGGCTATCGAAAATATAAGAGAAGAACTGGGAGAGATGCCCACAGAAGCTACTGAGATCATCAAATTTCTGAATTCCAAAACCAGAGAGGAGATAGAGGAGTTGAAGATTGAATATGGGACAGAGACCATCCTTGAGGTCAAGAGGGTCCTGACCAAGAGAGGAATGATTCTACAACTGTAGGAAAAGGTCCATACAATGGACACAGGAGTGCAAATATTTTTTAGCTATATCGAAGCTCTGCAGAAGAAAGGCCTTCCTGGTTTGAGAGTGATAAATTACAAGTTAATGACGCTTGCCGATTACAAAAAGAAACAAGCCACTATGGCTAAGGATAGCTCAAAATTCTCAGGAATACAAGGCAGTATCATGGGAAAGGCATTCTTAGATGATTTATAGTTAGACATTAGTATACAACATGAGATCCGATACATCTTCATCATCAAGCCAACTTTTGCCAAGTACACAGAGATGGATGAAGTATACCGAAAATTACTCAAAGTTAGCGTTCCCAGTAACCTTCGATGGGAATAGCTTTGCAATTTGATCAAGTAGTCGATGAGGTGTCCAAGCCTAGTCATCTATCTAGTCAAATGAGGTCATGCAGATGCCTCACCAACGGTTCACCCCAGAAATCAGCATGAAGTTTCAACACATCATCAAGCAGTTTCCTACATTTTTGTATCTTGTTAAGTTAGTTAGCTAAATTTAGGTTTGCCACGTCCCGATCTTTAATGAAAGGGTCGTATGTAATTTTGATTATAAATACTTCAAACTTTGAAGTACTGAGGGTTGACCTTTACGCCTTGCAAGCTATAAAGACTGTAATTTTTATCAAGAGATCTTCCAGTAATACAAAGAGACGTTTCATAGGATTCTCGTGTGTTATTCATTGGTGATGTTTTCTCTTCTATGTTGAATCTTCTTCTAAATTAGTTGTCATATTGTTTTCCAATCTAATCTTTTAAAAGTAACACATGTTGCAGGATTTATCTTTGTATACCCTGTTTTTCAACTTTGAAAGGTTTTAATGTTTATCTTTTGATATTACAGTGAAGAAATTCTTAAATGCTTCTTTACTTTAATTGATATTTTCATATCTTTTGCTATTCATCACTTTAATGATAAAGAATCCAACGAATGCATTATCTTGCCCTGTGAAAAGAATCTTTTGTTTCTTTTTAGATTTCTATCTTTATAACACAGACCCCATATCCCAATGGATGTGTAAAGCCCCTTCAACCAACTTAACAAAAACAACAAACCAATCAATCTTATTTTATATAACTAGCCTAATATCTTAAAGTTAAGACATAGATAAAACATACAGAGAGATACCTCTCTGAAACTGGTAGGGCTATATTCCAGTTTCGAAGTGGTTGGATAAAGTTACCTCTTGTAAATTTCTTCTACCCTGACAACCTCTGGGAATTTACAGAGCGTTAACATAGTGGCAACCATATTGGGGACTGAACAAACTTTCAACCCCGCGTTTTCTTTTTCCCTAGAAGAAGACTTTGTTTCTGAACCAATTGTAAATCTAAGAAATAAATAATGTTTAGAGGTTGTTAAAATCTTGTGCATATTAATTTCGGACTCATAAAACTAAAAAATATATAAAAATTAGAAAAATACGGCTCCTAAAAGAGTTTACACTCGATCTCACCCAGACCCAGAACCTGCAATAGTGACTGATAATCCATAAAAGTTACTTAGAAAGAAGACCGTTACAGAAGGTTCAGGGAGTCATAGCCTCCTTCACAAGTCCTTTTCTCTCCTAGAGGAACTCATTGCCCTTCAAGATCTCGACTTTGACACCATTTTCGAACAAAGCTTGTTTAGAACGAAATCAGATAGCTTTGTAACTGAAATCGATGTAGACCCAAAAAGCCTGCAACCCCAGACCCATGAAATACTATCTCCCACTACAAACCCTCAAACCGCTCACTCCGTGCCAGCAAGCCCCTCCTCTTCCTCGTCTTCTATCATCGCCCCACCTATCATCCAGGTTGTTGTCCTGCCTCCTCCACCTATCATGGCAGCCAAATATGCTCCCTTGGACTTGGCCACACCTCTGCATGCTATGCCCCAGGATTATCAAATGAGACTTCCACAGTTCGATGCAACAGGGCCCTTGAACGCACAACAACATGTTGATAAAATGAATGACTATTTTGATTTGCAGGAAGTAGACGAAGCCGACGTTCAAATGAGATTGTTTACATAGAGTTTGACCGGTGACATTAAGAAATGGTACAAAGGTTTACGTGCTGCCTTAGTGCTCGACCTTACAACATTTCAAAGAATTTTCCTGGATAGATGGGAGGTAAAGAAAAATCCTCTCCAAATCTTGTCAGAATACGAAAACATCAGAAGGAATCAAGGTGAGACAGTTCAAGATTACTGCACCCACTTCAATAATCTGTACAATGCAATTCCAACCGATATTAAACCCCCACAAGGTTTAGTGCTGATAAAATTCCCTGACATTTTCGATGCTGATATGTCATATCAATTAAGGGAAAGAAACTCCACCACCTTGGAAGACATGCAGAAAAGCGCAATAAGTGTGGAGGCCAACTTGTTGGCTAAAAGGGCATAGCAGAGGACCGAAAGGAGAGTCACGATTAAAGAAGAACCTTCCACATCTTCTTCTAATGCCAAATTGGATTCCTTAGCTATAGCAATGGAAAGGATGATGGAGAGACTTACTATATCCGAAAGAAATCCTCCTAGAGAAAATCAACCCACTCTACAAATTCGGAATCCTAACTTCAGAAGAAATCCTCCTCAAATCAGGCAGAGAGATCCCAGAGATCAAAGAGAATAGAGGGGTCCTGATCAACAGATCATACCACCCCTACAGGAAAATTATGCAGATGAAGGAGAAGAGGTGATTGAATAATTGGAGGACACTCACAGAAACCTCATGGGCATTCATGATAACGAAGCTATTTTCCTCACTCACGAAGAGCAAGAACTTTTGCTTCTTTCTCAAACACAAGTGAGTGAAGAAGCTAAAGAGACTAAACAACAGGAATTTGAAAATTCCATTATGGAGGTACACAGGAAATACAATTTGTGAAGTAAGAAGACGGATGAAAATTCCCCAAAAAAGGTAACCGAAATGAAGAAAGTGGTTGAAACCAAGAAAGCCCCTAAGCCTTCTACCAAAAAGATCCCTGAGAAAGGTAATGTTGAAGCTCCAGCAAAAAGAAACCTTACCATTTTACAAAGATCAACGCAGACTGAGGTTTCATCAACCAACCCACCAAATACTTCTGCCCAGAAGACTATGGTGGAAAATCATAATTGTTGAGCCAAAGCATAGCACCTACTCCTTTCAGCCTCGAAGGGGAATTAGCCAAAGTGAAATTTCCCATTCCCCTTTCTGATCTGATGAGTAAGGATTCTTACCGATCGCAGGTGATCAAAGCGCTAAGAATTGAACTTGATATAGGCACAAAGGCCTTAACTGTTGGATCGGTGAATCATTTGGACACTGTAAATCTTACCGACGATCAACCTGAACTCCTGTTTGGGCCTGAAGTTGATGGTCAGACTGAAAATGGTGTTGTTTCTCCTTTTTACATCAACCTTACTATACACGACCTAATTCTGCATAATTTTCTGTTAGATTCAAGTGCTTCCCATAACCTAATGCCTAAAGCCGTGATGGAAAAACTGGGACTCGAGGTCACTGGACCTTATAAGGAATTACACTCTTTTGACTCCAACAAAGTCAGATGTAACAGATTGATCAAGGACTTATGTATCACTCTAGTTCAAATTCCAGCAAAAAACATGGTTATGGATGTTGTGGTCGCGGGCATTCCCCCAAAATATGGTATGGGAATGTCCAGGTCCTGGGGGGGCAAGTTGAAAGGTACTCTGCAGTTGGATATGTTGTATGCCACCATCCTAGTATTCAGACAACAGAGAAGACTGTATAGAGAGACGTTGATGAAATATATGGTCAACATCCAAGAAAATCCACATAACTATCCTCTATACTCTGCACATTTTGACCTAGATTCCTTCATCCTATATAATGATGGCGATACAGGAGAACAAATTTCTCAGCTGGAAGAAGATACATTTGATCCGAAAGAAGGCCAAGAAATCGCTTAGGCAGAAATAAAGAAAAAACGTGATAAGTGAAGAATTTCCAGCAGATTTCTGGAGCATGGACTTCGATGGAGCTGTAACAAAAGAAGGAGCTAGAGCAGGAGTTTGGTTGCACAATCACAAATCTAGGTATTTGGAAAACCATTCTTACAAACTGAATTTTCAATGCATTAACAACATAGCCGAGTACGAAGCTTTGATGCTTAGTTTGAAACTACTAAAGAGGGTTGGTGCCAAACAAATCATGGTAAGAGGCGATTCCGAATTAATTATCAAGCAAATCAAAAGTGAGTATGTAGAAAAACATCCCCGTCTCAGAGCTTATAAGAATGTTGTTTTGGATGCCCTTAAATGTTTCACTGAAGTTGATTTGTAGGTGATGCCCAGGGGACATAATATTTTAGCAGATGGGTTAGCTACGTCAGTAGCTACGTGCAAGATACTTTTTCTTTCCACTCGCCCATACACAGTGGAGGTGAAGTACAGACCGACTGTCCCAGACAACATCAGATACTGGCAGGTATTTGGGAATGATGACCAAATTGAATATTTTCTACAATGTAAAAATGATTTCGAGTGTACAAACATAGACTTAGAAAATGAGGATGAAAATGTAAATAAATATGATTTTGGAAATGATAGTGTAAATAAGATAGATTCAGGAGAGTCAGGTGAAGATGAGATAGAATATGATGTTTTGCACTTGAAAAGTAATGTTTTACCTAGGGGTTTAGTTCCTTTAGAAGACCTTTTTGATTTTAATGATGTAGCTAAAAAACCAAAAAATGAAGCCAGTGTTAAAGAGGTTGAAGACGTTAACATAGGGACCGAAGAGAAACCCATGATAGTAAAACTTTCTAAATCCTTACCTCCTGAGCAGAAACTCAAATACATTGAACTTTTCAAGGAATATGCAGACGTGTTTGCTTGGGGTTACGAAGATTTAAAATCTTATGACACAAGCATCATACAACATAGGATCCCAATAAAAGAAGACCAAAAACCTTTCAGACAGAAGCTTAGGAGAATCAATCCCAAGTTACTTCCCTTGATAGAAAAATAAATCAAAAAGATGTATGATGATAAAATCATAGTTCCCTTACGATTTCCAAATGGGTTTCAAATCTGGTCCCAAGCTAAAAAAAGTCTGGGGAAATCAGGCTTTGCACTGATTTCCGAAACCTGAACAAATTTTCTCTAAAGGATAACTACCATTTGCCGAAAATGGACCACATATTACAAAAGGTATTTGGATGCAGTCGAATATCCTTACTGGATGGTTTTTCAGGCTATAACCAGGTTCTCGTTCACCCAGATAACCAAGATAAAACAACCTTCACAACACCTTGGGGTACCTTCATGTATGTGAAAATGCCTTTTGGGTTGATGAACATTAGGGCCACTTTCCAAAGAGAGATGGACATCGCTTTTGTGGAAGAACTTGGAAAATTTATTGTCATTTATCTGGACGACATAACTGTGTATTCCCAATCCGATGACGAGCAATTAAGACATCTCAGACGAGTATTTGAGAAATGCAGGAAATTTGGGATTTCTCTGAATCCTAAGAAAATCCTTTTCGGATTAGAGGAAGGTAAACTGTTGGGGCATATAATCTCTAAGGACGGAATTAAGATAGATCTCAATAGGATAGAATCCATTCAGAAACTAGAACACCCAAGGAATATCAAAGAATTACAATCCTTCATTGGGAAAATAAACTTTCTGAGAAGATTCATACCTAACATGGTCGAGCTTCTCAGGAATATCACAAACATGTTAAAAAAGGACACAAAAATAAAATGGGACATTGAATCTAAGCAGTCTTTTGAACAAGTTAAACATGCACTCACACAGGCTCCAGTCTTGATCAGTCCCGATTTCACCAAAGATTTTTACCTTTTTTATTTCGCTTCTGAACATACCATTGCAACAGTATTACTACAGAAAAACAACGAAGGGTATGAACATCCCATAGCCGTTTTCAACAAAGAATTAAGAGATCATGCTTTGAATTATAAAATAATGGAGAAACAAGCTTTTTCCTTGGTAAAAGCCATAAAGGATTTTAGAGTACATATTCTCCATTCCCACACCATTGTATATGTTCCGAACGCGGTAGTAAAATAAATTTTAACTCAGGACAACCCAGATGGCCGAAGAGGAAAATGGATTGCTATCATTCTGGAGTATGACATAGAGATTAAGCCTACTAAACTAATTAAAGGTCAAGGTCTAGCAAAGTTAATGGATGAATCCAATTTCCATGCTCTTGATATTAATTTTTTAGCTGCAGTAGATGAATAGGGAGAGCAAACGACTCCAAGCGTGAAAGAGGTATTTCTTAACTCTCCATGGTACACATACCTGATATTCGTTTTTCATAACTTACAAGCTCCCCTTGGTCTGACCAAAACTAAAGCTAGGTTTTTGAAATTGAAAGCATTAAAATTTTGCATTCTAGAAGGCAATCTATATTGGAAGGATCCTGGAGGTATTTTGTTGAATTGTCTGTTAAAAGATGAAGTTGACAAAGTATTGCAGGATTTTCATGCAGGAGACTGTGGTGGTCATCTGTGTTGGAAGACCACAGCTAATAAAATTCTCAGAGCTGGGTTCTATTGGCCTACGCTGTTCATCGATGTGCATCAAAAAGTGACTTCGTGTCATAAATGTCAGGTTTTCGAGGGTAAAGAAGCTCCTTCCTTTTCCCCTTAAACCAATCTCTGTTGAAGCTCCTTTCCAACAATGGGGATTAGAATTTATCGGAGAAATACATCCTCCTTATTCGGGTCAACACAGGTAGATTCTTACTGCTACAGACTATTTCACAAAATGGATCGAAGTTGCACCAAGTAGGCAAGATAATGATTCTGTCATTATTAAATTTCTTGAAAATAATATCCTATCCTGTTTTGGTTGTCCTAGAAAGATTATAACTGACAATGCAGCTGCTTTCCGATCTAAGAATCTCATAGACTTTTGCAACCAGTATCATATTGGTTTGGGTCATTCCACAACTTATTATCCTCAGGGAAATGGGCTGGCGGAGTCATCCAATAAGACCCTGGTGAACATTATTAAGAAAAATTTGCAAGAAAACAAAAAGTCATGGCCTAACAAGCTGGTTTACGCACTATGGGACAATAGACTGACTACCAAGAGGTCAATTGGTATGTCACCATATCAGCTAGTCTATGGCACTGAAGAAGTTTTTCCCACTTCCTTAGGAGTTCCTATGATGAAATTGCTGCAAGAGATGCAGGCCAAGCTGAACAATTCCCAAAGAGGGATAAACCAGATGATCCACTTATAGCAGTCCAGAGAAGAAGTATACAACAAAAATCAGGTTGTCCAAGAAATCATTAAGAAGATCTTTGACAAAACAACTAAAGAAGATGACTTTGATCTAGGTGACTTGGTTCTGAGATGGGATGCCCGAAATGAGGATAAGGGGAAGCATGGAAAATTCGACAGTCTATGGAAGGGACCTTACATGATTCAAGCATTCAGAGGAAATAAGGCCTTCTTGCTCAACAACAACGATGGGACAAATCTTCCAGGAGGACCTGTAAATGGAAGAATGTTGAAGCACTATTCACCTCCTCAGTAGGGACCTTCAGTCACACGTTTCCATTGTACAAACCATTTTCATTTTTCTTACAAGTTTTTGAGTGAAATAACTTTGATCAGATGGTTGAAGCCCGCAGAGAAGGCCCTAAGCCACTGAACATTGTCTTCTAGTTTTCAAAAATAAAACCAATCAAGCAACAAAGGAAACTATGGAGAAAGTTTTTCAGAACATTAGGAATCAAGATTCTTGGCACTTCACAAGGAGAGTACCATCCCCAGGTGGAGCCACTTTTATAACCCTATAATTTATAGAATCAACTGGTGACTGAAATGTTATCTCTTTAGTGTTTTTGTTTATCAAATGATTTTCCATTCTGCAAACAATTTGAGAAAAAGAAAAGAAAACCAAAAGAAAAATAAAAGAAAAGCAAAAGAAAAAGAAAAGAAAAGAAAAAGAAAAAGAATAAAAGAGGGTATAAAAGAAATTCAATAGAGCCCCATGCAATAACAATGATTTGGTCCATACCGTTCAAGCATGACCAAGTTCTTTTAAATTTATGTTTATAGGAGTAGTGAATAAGCTTGGCAAAACTGTTTAATCTTAGACAAGTGATTTAGGTTAGTTAGTGAATAAATTTGACGAAACTGCCTAATCTTGGTCAGATAACCCCAGGATAGAGTAATTTCTTAGTCCAACAGTTTAACCTGGGCTAATTTTCATAGGTATTTAGGTTAGAGCATAGGGTAGTTTGCTTTATCTCAATAAAACAAGCATGATGATCAATGTTGAACTATATCTTTGAGGTTCAAAAGGTTTGATGTCTAATCCCTTGGTGATAAAAACATGGAAAAGCTTGGGAAAACCCACGATATGCACTTATCCTAAGTTTTTCAGAGCACATATGCCTTCACACTCACAGTTAAGCACAATGCATAGATGAATGGTTGGAGAGTGGGCACCCAGATCTATGGTTGACAAGTCTTTTCGAAGCTCCCCAACCGTTTTACCTTTAACGATGGGGGATGGTCCAGAATCGAAGATAAGAAAGGCGCGTTTATGAATGGATTAGATGTTCATGCTCAAATCCACAGCTTAGATTGGATTCCAGACACCCCCCCCGACCGTTATGCTTTTAATGGTGGGGGGGGTTCTGGAACGTTGGTTAAATAGCACGCACAGATCTACGGTCCAAGAGCAGGCGCGCTGATGGATGGTTCATATTGTTTTTCGGACACCCCCGACCATTCTGATTTTAATGGAGGGGGGGGGGGGTCCGGAATGGATTGTTTTCTGGTGGGCCCCTTTTTCTTTATGTGGTAGGAATCCATTGGGTCAGAGTTCCACTGCCTCCCACTCTCTAACATGCCCTGTCATCCTATGATGTCATTTTCCACCTTTTTCCCTAAGGGTCATGTCTCATAACTCTATCAGTCTTTTCCCCTATTCACCCACTACGAGTCCCTTCACCGTTGTAACTTCCCTCAATCAATACCCACCACGTCACCCAGTCGTATTCTTTAGTCATTGTCACCTGCCATCTCACGCTCTAAATGACCTGTTGGTCATTTATTACTGGCTAACTTATCCATTAACCTGTTGACCTGTCTCCCGCACCCAACGGGTATCCGTTTGCTCAAAACTACCTTCACCCTTCATTCCCTCATCATTTACCCTATCGCCACACCAAAAACAATTTCCCTGTTTTCCTCTCCGTTACAGTTAGTCGCCCAAAGTTGCAGTCATCCCCGCTAACCGTTTTGTTTTACTTGTAGGTATTGTTACAGTGATGGTGCAAAAATCAAAGAAAACAGAGGCCGAGGAAAATCCTTTCCTCCCGCCTCCTGTCGACCTCGACAGGATCCCTCTGGCCGAAAAATACCATTTAATCGCAGACACCAGATGCGAATTTGATTTCGCAGATTTACAGTCATGGCTAAAGGACATTTTCTTGGACCAAAGTGATGAAATTGGGCCCTGGGAGTCAAACCTTCCCCTGTATCTTTTCCCATAGGTTCACCATTTCCACGAATTCTCTCTCAAATGACAAGCCCATTACATCCCCGACCAGAGAGCCATAGTGTCCTCATTAGGAGAATTTTTTTTCCTCATTACACCTGAAACCATCGATCAGATGACGTAGATACCCGGAGTCGAATCAGTCTCACCGTTCAATCTTGAAATTATCATAGAACTGTATCAGAAATTATCATTCCCCCAGAGAGCTCAGATTTTCGAGCTTTTTCTCCCATAGGCTACTCAGCTCCCCACTACAAATCCCCCGTATCCTTCCGCCCTGTTCTCAGTGAAGGGAAACCAGGTCATCTCGTCGCTCTACACTATGCTTGGGTATTTTTCAGATCAATGGGTGGATGAACCCATATTGGGTTTTTTTTCCATTTTCTCCACATATGAGAGACCCAACACTCAGTTCGACTACAACACCTTCCTGGCAGACAACATTCATGAGCAATTCTTGAATTTCACCACAGAAGGCATGTTCCAGTATTCCTCAATACTAGCTTACATGTTCATATTCTTTCAAGTGGAAAAATTCTCCTTTTCGATGCAGAAGATGGACAAGGATGGGAGGCCACAGGCGGTGACAGCGTGGACTTCATTACTCAGACACAACTCTACAGAATTCATCTTCAAACAATTTATCGAGCATTTCTACCATCCTGTGGTGAGCATGCTCAGTGGCAGACCTGAGCTGAGAATAAATGAGGAAATTAAGAGGATCTTACACCTTTCATACCTTGCAAAAATAGGAGACTCGTATGTATACCAGGACCACACAGAGATTAGAGTGTATGGGTGTGAATTAGCTCCATACAAGTTACCCAAGTATCTGCCTGTGAGGATATTTTCCTTGTAGTACATAAGGTAGATGATCAACTCAGACGACATACATTTTGTGTCTCTGAAAAAGAAGCAACAACTTAGGATCAAAGGGCAAATAGGATCATTCATCTGCAATAGCCGAGGCACTGGGGAGGAAGCAGATAGACTATTAAAGGAGATGAAGTTTTTTGTTAGATTCATATGGCATTATGACCCTTGCGAGATAATTTCAGAGATGAGGATTAAAAATAAGAATATCCCATATGTTCATACATCTAGGCCTGAGATAGATATGTTCGCCAACCAGACAGAATATGAGCCAAACAATCTGGTTGAGACATAACAACTGGACCTTTCAGTCATTATATCATAGACGACTACACCACAGGTTCCCAAGGAGAAAATGCCCAGGAAGGATACTTCACCTTCCATCACTGAAGTATCGTCTGAAGAGTTCCAATTACACACCAAGAGGCCAAAAACTAGTTAGGCACCTGACACAGCTAGTGAAAAGTGAATTCAATCCACTACAACTATGGAGGTCGATCGGTCTCTCCTTAGTACAAGAAGCAAACAAATCATAACTACAGTGTTTCCCAAGAAGCCTACAGATACTCCACCAGTCAACCAGCCGAGAAAAATAGGACCAAAATTGAGTATTTTTGAGAAGTATGATCTGATGAAAAAGAAAAATTAGACGCTGACTAGCAACACGTATGCTCAGTTCTAGAAGCAAAATTTAACTGCACAACATAGACTGTTGTTTGCATTCAACACCGAGAAGGGTAGAATTCACATGGCGTTTCTGCAAGCACAGGTGTCAGACCCGAAAGTAATCACTGATTACAAAAGGGAAACTTTCTAATTTCAAACTAAGGATGTGCATCCATCTGATCAAATGGATCTGCATAGGAAAACTGGAGAAATGGTTTTCTCCACATTGGCACATGCTTCTACTACTGCCTCCAAGTTACAGGTATCTCTGAGAAATGTCCAGACACAACTGAAGTCAGAAAAAAATATCATCCTTTGCCAAGGATAACAGGATTAAGACATTGGAAGAACTGGTCCTCAAGATCGGATATGATCCCTCAAATGTGAAAGAAATCGAGGAGATGCTCAAAAAGAAAAATGTCGATATAGCATCTCTGAGGAAACAATTGAATTTTCCACCAACAGAAGATTCATAGGTAAAGGAAATAGCAGAGACATAAGGGGAAAAGGATGAGATGCTCAAGATGATCATGGAGCAAAATGCACAGTTGAAGGAAATTGAAGCGGAATTGGAAAAACTAGTGAAAGAGAAGGAGCAGTCAAAGCCCATGGAAGTCATTCCATTGTGTGTAGTTCCACTCACAGGAGTGAGCACAATGTCTGTAGCAGAAACTCCCTCGGCAACTCCACTGACAGCTCTGGAGAAAACAACTGAACTGGCTAAATCCATGGAAGCGATGAATTTGCAAGAGATAGAGATTAGCAGACTAAAAAAGGAGAGTGAGAACCTTCAGGAACTCAAATCTTCCTTCCAAACTAGCTACTCCAAGGAGAAAAAAACTTCATACAAGCTAAAACAAGAATTGCAACAACTTCAAAAGAAAATAGTGGTGGGAAAAACACTTGTTGAGGTTAAATAAAGTGTCTAGATGGATATCACCAATTCCATGAATGAAATATGGTCGATGATACAAATCACGTTCAAGAAAAATGAGCTGGTGCAAAGAAGTCAACATGCTATCGAGAAGATAAGAGCAGAACTGGGAGAGATTCCCACAGAAGCTACTGAGATCATCAAATTTCTGAATTCCAAAACCAGAGAGGAGCTAGAGGAGTTGTAGATTGAAGATAGGACATAGACCATCCTTGAGGTCAAGAGAGTCCTAACCAAGAGAACTGATGCTACAGTTGGAGGAAAAGGTCCAGACCATGGACGTAGGAGTGCAAAGATTTTTTAGCAAGATCGAAGCTCTGCAAAAGAAACGCCTTCCTGGTTTGAGAGTGATAAATGACAAGCTAATGGCGTTTGCCGATTACAAAAATAAACTAGCCACTGTGGCTAAGGATAACTCAAAATTCTCAGGAATACAAGGCAGTATCACGGGCAAGGAATTCTTAGATGCTTTACAGTTAGACATCAGTATACAACATGAGATCCGGTACATCTTCATAATCAAGAAAACTTTTGCCAAGTACACAGAGATGGATGAAGTATACCGAAAATTACTCAAAGTCGCGTTCCTAGTAACCTTCGATGGGAAGAGCTTTACAATCTGATCGAGTAGTCGAGGAGGTGTCCAAGCCTAGTCATCTATCCAATCAGACGAGGTCGTGCAGAGGCCTCACCAACAGATCACCCTAGAAATAAGCATGAAGTTTCAACACATCATCAAGCAGTTTCCTAAACTTTTGTATCTTGTTAAGTTAGTTAGCTAAATTTAGGTTTGCCACATCCTGATCTTTAATGGCAGGGTCAGATGTAATTTTGATTATAAATACTTCAAACTTTGAAGTACTGAGGGTTGACCTTTATGCCCTACAAGCTACAAAGACTGTAATTTTTATCAAGATATCTTCCAGTAATACAAAGAGACATTTCACAAGATTCTCACGTGTTATTCATTGGTGATGTTTTCTCTTCTATGTTGAATGTTCTTCTAACTCAGTTGTCATATTGTTTTCCAATCTAATCTTTTAAAAGTAACACATGTTGCAGGATTTATCTTTGTATACCCTGTTTTCCAACTTTGAAAGGTTTTAATGTTTATGTTCTGATATTACAATGAAGAAATTCTTAAATGCTTCTTTACTTTAATTGATATTTTCATATATTTTGCTATTCATCACTTTAATGATAAAGAATCCAACGAATGGATTATCTTTCCCTATGAAAAGAATCTTTTGTTTATGTTTAGATTTCTATCTTTATAATACAGACCCCATAGCGCAATGGATGCGTAAAGCCCCTTCAACCAACTTAACAAAAACAACAAACCAGTAAATCTTATTTTATATAACTAGCCTAATATCTTAAAGTTAAAACATATCTAAAACATACATAGAGATACCTCTCTGAAACTGGTAGGGCTATATTCCAGTTTCGAAGTGGTTGGATAAAGTTACCTCTTGTAAATTTCTTCTACCCTGACAACCTCTGGGAATTTACAGAGCGTTAACAGGATGTTATGAATCCATGCCCAACGAAATGGCTCTGTAGATAGTTTGTTTCCCTCTCCCTTACTCGGTCTTGTTGATCCACTCAAGTATAAACCTGTTTTAAATCATTTATATTATGATGGGTAATGGGATTGTTCTTAAAGCAGTCTAAGAACATCTCCTAGTGATAACAAGTTCCATATGTGAGTGGTTTTTGGTCGTTGAGGGGTCAAAATTCTCTTTAACTCAACAATAGGAATCACACCCAGAGACGAGGCCCAATTAGACTCTTCCCTATTTAAGGTAGCATGATTCTCTGGATTGATGATCCTACAAGTTTCGATGGGATTTATTTTTGATTTAAGGATGGATCTTCTAGACTCTTTTATGTTGTTAATTTGTCCATTAAGTATTCAACAACTATTTTCTGAAGAAGTTTGGGCATAGGTTAATATTTACCAACAACATGTAAATGAAATGTCTCTTTAATCAATATAAAACAATAATATTTTCCTATTGATCAAGCAATATATATCATCTAAGAAAGGAGATCACATGCGAAAATAACAAATAACTGGAAATAATTTTGGTTACTGATAACACAACAATTTTTAAAACATCATCAAATTTATGCCAACATTCATTTAGAAACAATAATCATTCAATATAGCTTAAACACAATTACAAGCTTACTAAATCGCTTGTAGTAGACAATTGTATGCAGAACAATCCACAGACTACGTTAATCCACAAGCCTTAGAAGAAATGTTTCTCCAACTCTATATGAGCTTCAATATTAAACTCCAAAATATTATGTAATTATCATATTTTACAAAAAAACATCGACATTTCAAAACGAGGTCGACATCCTTATTTATATGAAAATCCCATGCAAAAATTAACAACAATGTTCACTTAAGAAAAAGAAAAAGAAAAGATAAAGTGGACTGCGTCCATGTGGAATTTATCAGTAAGCTTCGGTCATCTCAAAGGATTAACTTTGTCATACTCAGACCACCAAGAGAAGAGATCCTTGCAAGTATGCAAATACAAGAATTAATGTTTCTCCATCGACATGTTGAGATTATCCTTCATTTCCATCACTCGGTCTCTGAATTGGTCCACCTCGGAGCCTAGATGTCATAGGACCCACACTACCCATATCATTCCATTGACGAATATATTTACTTGTCCCTTTTCAAGTATTAATATCTCCTGAAATTATGTATCAAATTCGACATCGATATCCTCAAACTACCAAACTATTGTGCATAGGTTGACAAAGTCTTTGGGTGTGCCAAATTCTAGGAATCTAAGCTTCTTCATCTTCTGATTTATTTTGTTCCAATTCCCAAAACATTTTTCCTATATTTCTTGCATTCTCCATTGTGGATCTATCACCAATTGTGCTCAATACTCTTCTGTTGTTTTGAACCTAACCAGAATCTCATTTGTGAGTGTTATGATCCCATGTTCCTATGATCCTCAACCTTTCTAGATCTCTTTGATGTACTCAATTTTCTCTAACATGTGATGAGATTTCTTAGACCACTTCATCATGTATTTGTAATCTATGAGACCCATCAAGGTTTCCTCCTGATATCCAATGATCTTGGTCATGAAAATTTCTCTTTTTGACTTGAATTAACTATAGATATCTCCAAGTTAAACTCTCATGAATATAACTTCCTGAGTGGTGTCCTTGTAAGATTCCACTCTATGCTTTAGCTACACTAATGTGGCTCTCATAGATTCAGATTCTCACTCATCCTCCCTATCCCTATCCATGGTGGCACTGTATATTTCCATGCTTTATCCCAATAACTCGCTCACTTTAGATTGCTTAGCATCCAATAGGGTCTCCTCCATGGTAATCGACATCGCGTTGTTTGGAGTGAGTCTCCTCTTCTTTATTGTTGTTCTTACCACCACTTTCCTTTTTCTATCATAAGTTATATCTTGGAAATCAACCACCTTGTCTACAGGCTCTAGAATTGGTTGCTCACCCCATGAGAGAGAATTTCCCATGCTGTCTAGTGTATGAAAATGTTCAAGCACTACCTCCTTACCTTTGTCGACTCCTGGCTCCCAGTTGCTGACCTCACTCTCTTTCTCCTATGTTATTGAATATCTGTCAGGTCCTCCTTTTGTTTCAGTCCATGACTTAGTGGGTGAATCTCTAATTTGTTGAATGTTGGGGGTATTTTATGTGCCCCCCTCTATTGTGGATTCTTCCAAAGTCATTGACCCTGGGAGTGTATACTATGTTGATGGTCCTGCCTGGGTATTTTTGGATTATTGTTACTCTCCAAATCTTTATCAGCCTCTCCTTTGCTAGTGTTACTCCCTGATGAATTCTCATCATCGGTGTCTCCTTTCTCTACCTCTTTTCCTTGTGTCTCATTATTTGCAATGGAAGTTCCATTATCATCCTTATATTTATCCCTTGGAGTTTTTGTTTTCTCTCTATCTTTTGGTTATTATTATCCTTTGTTATATTTTTCCCTTCTATTCAATGGTTGTGAGGACCGATTCGAAGACGTGATATGGCCTTCATTTGTATTCAGACCTGCTTCTATGTCCAAGGGTTGTTTTCCTTGGGGAAATTGTGTATCCAACATCCCTGTCATTGCCTCATTCAGAATGGGAACTATAGTATCCACCTTCTCTATGTCACTATCGTATATCATGATCAAATCAACAATAACCATAGCTACTTCCCTTAGGACATATGGATTTGTTGAAACTACACTTGCTGGCTCAACTTCTGATTCTCCTATAGGTGTTTTCTCTAAAATTTGTTGTTCATTTTATTCCCCAATTGAGGTATTCCTAGGGGTTTCCACCTCCCCTTCCTCCCTGAGTGTAACCAGAGTTATTACTATGGATTTCATTTTTGGCATAATAGGGGTTTCCCTTTATAGTTGAACCATTCTTTCAACTTCTTCCAAGAGTCTTTGTGCATCTAAATTGTCTATTGTCTTCTTTGTATCTTCCTGTTGATATTGTGCCACTTCTTCCATTGTTTTCTCTAACAAGTCCAACTTTTCATCCCCAGACTAAGCCATGAATTTGATTGAGTCCATTTTTTCTCTTCTTTGCAAAATTCCATCCCAGTTCAATTTATTCTCTATGAAGATTTCATCCTCAAAATGATCATGTGCATATGGCTAATGAGACACAACCTGATTAGCATGCTCAATCCCCATATTCTTAGGGTCGCGTTTCATGTATCTCTCTATAAAAACCTTGTACTCTATTTGATTCTAAGCTTCTTTTCTAGCCTGGGTAGTGTCCTTTACAAAGTGGTAACATACATAAAACCCATAGGGGATGAATACCCTTTTATTGTCCCTTACTAAAGAGGCATTAAAGCCTTGTAGTATGGTATGGTAGAAAATCCCCCCCAACACCACCTTATCTGGCACATGGACTGGGAGTAGGTGTGGTGCATCGATGGATTTGCAAACTATGATATAGGTGATTCTTTCTTCCAGGTACCAATGTCCTATCTTGGATATCACTTTCCTCATTGTCTCGAAAATCCTTTGGAAGTCCTATTTAAATATCAGTGCATATACACAAGCTATAAATCCATCACAAATCCTAGTGATCGATCTTTTGTACATGTTTTCCCATAGGATACTAAAATAGATGTGGACTAGAAACTCAGAGAAATGTCAGCTTAGACTCAAGAATGGGAATACATTCCTAACACAAATCACATCCAGAAGATAAGATGCCATAATAATGCAGGGGTTTCTATGTTTTTTGGGTTTTGTGCTTCCTCTATCTTGGTGCTTAATTGCTTGGAAATAATAGCTCCTCGGTTAAAGATGATCCTTGATATAGCCACTGTGTAAGAAAAAGGCATCCAAGCCTCAGATAACCTGGAGAAGTATTTTTCCCCATACAAATGACAAATCAGGGCCATCAAGAATATGTAGGGTTCTCTAAGGTGCATTGTATTGTACCACCTTGAGGCTTGGTTCATGAAATTTTTGTCCTCCCTCCACCGGGATGCTAGTAATTTACTAGTTTTATGATGTTCATAGAACACAACAAAAACATATTTGTTTATCCTGACCTCGACGTCCTTAAATTTATAGTATGTGATCACCTCCGTAGCAAAAAACACGCCAATACACTCTCTGTATTTATTGTTTTTCAAGCATTTCTCTGTGTCTATATGGTGGATGATCCACTCTAAGGTTTCCACACATGGTAGAACATGGATCCTATCTTCCACCATATATAGTGAAGAGCGCTTGATGTTTTGGAACATCTGGTCATCCACTTTCCTCACCTCTAGGTCTCTATGAGGCGTGAATTTTGGTAAATCATCATAGTGAATTTTGTTATACAAATCAAACCAAGATGGTAGTAGTACCTTGGAATCCATGCTATTGTCTATATCCTTGAATAGTGAAGGAAGGTTTGTTGGCTTCTTCTGGGACATTTTGATCATTAGTTTCTTAACAGCCGAGTTGGATGCCTCCCTGGCTTGATCACTTCCTCCTCTCAGATTCTTTGGCGACTAGAGAGTCACTGGTCGTCAGGGTGACATTTCTATGGTCCTGAGCTTCATGAGTAATATGGAACAACTTAGTTCCTACATGAAACTTGATCAGTCACGAGATATCGTGAGAAAAATTAAACAATACTATGTGAATTATGGAAATCATTTACAAACACATTTGAATAAATAGCATCTAGCCTTCACATCCAAGCTCATCATCCTTCAGTACAAAAAATATATTGTATATCTTCATTTATTTCTTACATATCTTATGCCATCTTTCAAAGCGAATGAAATGTGAGAGACAACAGAAAGAAGGGACATTGAACTGGTATCGGGGATTTCAAATGATCGTTTATTGGTGCACAATGAAATTCGAACTCGGGGGTCGAGTATTTTGTTTTCTCAATCTTTTAGTGACTCGCACATGGTTAAATATCTGATCTTAACAGAGACAGAGCTATAACATATTTGCGTATGTGGTTTGATCAAGATGTAGATGTGGAATTTATAAACCAGTCGAGATTATCGAAAGGCACACGGATCAACAATATACAGATGGACGGTCTCAATTGAGTTCATAGGTATTCAGAGAGACACAATAGAAAACCCATATTTCTCATCAATGTTTTCTAATCGGGCATTGGAAAGGAGAGAAACATGTGATAGATGGCAGGTTTTTGTCTTCTCAGTCTGTCGACGTCGATGTCTATCGACAATTAGTTCTAACCTTGTTCTTTGTGCATTTCCTACGTATCACATTGGTTGCTGATACTCGATGTTTTATTGGCTTCGATGAATACCCGATGTTGATTAGTGTCAGAAACACTCTAGGGTGTACTGTGAAATTTTTCATACATGTTGGTTTACCCAACACAGGGGTTGATCGGTGTTGGCATACTCAAGTAGTAACCATAGGGCATCGAAAAATCCTGCTTCTCACTGTGATTTTGAAGGCTCTTTAGGAAAACCATTAAGTGTCTTTTATTTTCCTTACCTGTAAGAAAGACATGAGATATTTTGGAGTTTTCTTGATTTTTTAGATGCAAATAGAACAAAGGAAAAGATGACTAAACTTAACAAATGAAAAATATGCAACCTATGTAAAACCAAAGAAGAAGGTGCAAACGATTCAAAAAGAAAAAGTGGTACCCAAAAATTGAAAAATTTAAGGGTGTGTTGAGTGCTCAACACCGATATTATGTGACCTTCATTGATGATTATTCCAGGAGGACATGTATCTTCTTCATTAATAGTGAGTTCAAGGCTTTAGTAGAAAATCATACAGGGAAGAAGATCAAGGTATTGAGGTCATATAATGGGGGTGAGTATACCTCCAACGAGTTCAAGAAATTATGTAAGAAAGCATAGATTAAGAGGGAGATGACAATAAATTTCAACCCTCAGGAGAAGGGGTTTGTTGAGAGGAAGAACTAGACCATTATTGAGGATACCAAGGAAATGTTGCATGACCAAGATCTACCTATGGTGTTTTGGGAAGAAGCATGCAACACAACAATCTATGTTCAGAATAGGAGCCCTCATGGGATCTTGAAGGAAAAGACTCCAGAGGAGGAATTCACAAGAGTGAGACCAAATATAGGGAATTTGAGGATATTTGGTTGTCTAGTATACATCCATGTTACTAAATAAAAGAGGATGAAGTTATAACCTTCTAGGAGGAAGGGAATGTTTGTGGGATACAATGATACTTTGAAGGCATACCAAATCTACATTCCAGGACAATGGTATGTTGAGGTCAGTCAGGATGTCATATTTGAGGAGGATTTGGATTTCAGGAGGCCCCAAGAGACCACAATAGGTTTTGAGGAGAAAGAGGCTCCAAACACCGAGGAGAGTATAGTTCCATTCAATACAAAGGAGCAGTCCTCAAATTATGAGGAGGATTCAACATAGTTTTCGGATCCAATGGATCCTCCTAGTAACTAGGAAAGGAGACATAGATGAATTTGAGATACCCTAAATGATAACAAGAGACATACAACCTCCAGAAAAACCCACAGAGAGAGAATACCTATAGAAAGATTTGGCTTATATGTGGCTCTTATGAGAAATATCATTGATTCTTAGCCTTTCAGTTTTGAGGAAGTAGCAGGCAACAGGTTTGGAAGGATGTCATGATGGAGGAGTACCAATCCATTATGAATAATGATATATGAGATATAGTTATGAGACCAAAGGGAAGTTGGTAGTGACCTCCAAGTGGATCTACAAGATCAAGCATACTGCAGCTGGAAATATTGAGAAGTATAAGGAAAGGTTCATAGCAAGAGGGTTCTCCGATGGATGAAGAAAAAGGAAAGGATCAAGCATACTGCAGATGGAAATATTGAGAAGTATAAAGAAAGGTTCATAGCAAGAGGGTTCTTCGAGAATGAGGGAGTAGACTACAAGGAGACATTTTATCTAGTGTCCAGGTATACTTCTATCAGGACCATTATTTATATCGCTTCACTTATGAAGTGGAAGATCCATCAGATGGATGTGAAGAAAAACTTTCTCAATGGTATGGTTGAGGAGGAGGAATAAATAGAGAAACCTTAAGGCTTTGAGGTACATGGGAGGAAAACTCATGTGTTCGGGTTGAAGAAGGCATTGTATGGTCTCAATTATGCACCTAGGGCATGGTACTTGAGGATTTATGGGTATTTGCAGAGCTTGGGCTTCAGCAAGAGTGACATAAACCCCAACCTATATATTCTATAGGTTGGTAAGGATCCTGTCATATTGGTGTTCTATGTTGATGATTTGTTTCTCACATGAGCTAAGAAACTCATTGCCAGGTGCAAAAGAGAATTTGCCTTAGAGTTTGAGATGAAGGATATTAGATTGATGCATTACTTCTTGGGAGTAGAGGTGTGGCAACAACAAGAAGAGATCTTCCTCGGATAGGGGAAGTATGCAATTGAGATAGTGAAGATATTTGGGATGATGGATTGTAAGTCCATGACCACACATATGACCACCAATATGAATATACTGGGGGCTTCAGATTCATACTTGGTGGATCCCATGATGTACAGGTAGTTGATTGGGTCATTGATGTTTCTGGTTAACACCAGACCATATATCTTTTTTTTTTGTCAACACCTTGAGTCAGTTCATAGTAGAGTTGAGTTAGGTGCATTGGGTTGCAAAACAACATGTGCTTAGGTACCTTCTAGGTATGGTTGGATTTGGTATGAGATATTTTGAAAATGATGGAGTGATGCTATAAGGATATTTAGACTCAAATTGGGTAAGTAGTAAAGTTGACAAGAAGAGCACTTCTAGTGGTTGTTTTAGCTTGGGATCAATAGTGGTTTCATGGTACAACATGAAACGGACTTTTGTGGCACTTATCTTAGTAGAGGAAGAGTATATGGCAGCCAATTTGGAAATTTGTGAGGCTATTCGACTTCAAAATATTCATGTAGGATTATTTGTGTGAGAGTTGGATCCCATTGTGATTCACTGTGACAACCAGAATTGAATCAAGCTCTCAGAGAATCTAGTGTTTCATGACAGGTCAAAAAACATCGATATCAGAAATCACTTCATAAGGGACAGAGTACAAAAGGGAGCAGTGAAGATCCAAGACATTTCCATAGATAAGCATATTGTAGATATTCTCACCAAACCCCTTGTGAAAGGGAAGTTTTTCTACTTCAAAGACAAGCTAGGAGTGGTGGATAATAACTCCCTTGATAAGAGGGAGTGTTCACTTTTGTAGCTTCAGGAGGTATTCCTATAAGAGGCCAAGGTGTCAGGCATGTGGGAATATTTTTTGGCACTATATTATCCTTCCATTTTAGTGAAATCAACCTCATAATGAGGTCAAGGCCTCAAGGGAAATTTAATGGGCTTTGTGGGCTTGTTATGGGGTGTCACACCCACAAAGAGTAATAACATATTATAATTAATTTTTGAGTTTAGGAATGGATCCTAAACTCATTCATTAGAATTGCATATAAAGGAGAGAAGTCATTGTGACTTTCATCATTATGGCATCATGGAGTTATCATATGTGAGTAAAAACTTGTGCTAGAGAGTATGGTGTTGGCCTTTGGTTATGTAAGGAATTGAATATTAAGGAGGAAAGGCGAAGTACGAACTGTGTGGAAGGAACATAAACCAAGGAGGGGTTGAAGTGGTTGAAGAAGAAGATAAGAAGGAGAAAAGTAAAGGAAAATCTAGTCGTTGAAATAGAAGATCAAGGAAGATAAAGCATTAAAGAATATGGATTGTGGACAACTCAACAAGAAGAAAAATACATCAACAAGTGCTTTGGAGCACCTCGTAGAAAAGAAGGAAGAACAGGCTCGCAGAGCCCTTAAAACACAAGTCAAGTGGACCTAGGGTTTTGGATCTAGGGTTTTGACACCTAGACTTTGGTCATGTAGTGTATAAATAAATGTCTAGAAGACCTCAGAGGGTTCATTCTAGTTCGTATGTTGTTCATTGTTGGTTATGATTATTGTTGTTGAGAAAAGTATTGAGACTATATTGTAAGATCTTCAGCTGGGTACGAAGATCAACCCTGCATCTTGGTGCACAAGGAGGGGAGATAAAGAGAGAAAGAGAGAGAAATATCTACAACTAAGTGCACATATAGAACTGTATGTTTTCATCTAATATATCAAGAAACACAGTTCTGTGGACGTATCCCTAGGGAGAGGGTGACCCACATATATCTTGTTGTTCTTTGTGATTGATGTTGTGTTATTTTCCAACTGATATATTGTTATTGTATTATTGTGTTAGATCAGAGACATAACTTGCGAAGTAAGATTAGGAGTGGTAAAGGATATCTATATTGTTGTGTGTTGTTGCCTTGGATTCACTTTGAATTTCCTCTGGTTGTAGACACATGTTTCCAGTAACCCCCTATTTCTACTTCGGGTGAGACTACATATGCTTCACAAGTGTTGTTGAAAGGGCCAATAGTTAGGGTTTGTTGGTGCGTTGTTAGAGTTGAACCCTGGGTCTGCCCCTATGCGAACAAATGGTTCTATTGTCGGGACCAAGATCTTCTTGAGGGAATTTCAAGGTGGTTTCCATCAAAGACAAAAATTCAGAAGTGGATAGAAGAACAAGAAAAGGACTTCGTCGAAGCCCATAACAAGAACCCTAGCACTAGCACAAAAGAATGGTTGGGAAGGTACATCGTTACTGACATACATGAAATTTTATTTGGAGGAGTTCATAAGGAGTTATATGAGTGGTTAGCCAGATTAACATATACCCAGTTTGAGATCAGATCTAGGCCACCTGTGGTTTGGACAACAACGTTGATCAAGAAATTCAAGAGAGTTGATAACGTTGTGTCTAGAGCAGTGGATCTCTAGTTTTATAGCACTATTGGAGGGTACATTACTGAATTTTCCATTGACATAGTCGAATCGTATAGTCAAGTAGAGAGGTACTTCTTTAAGGG
>SNQJ01S0028392.1:170183-221115 GCA_010110895.2 Picea sitchensis
GTCTAGAAGACCTGGGAGGGTTCATTCTAGTTCATATGTTGTTCATTGTTGGTTATGATTATTGTTGTTGAGAGAAGTATTGAGACTGTATTGTAAGATCTTCAGGTGGGTGCAAAGATCAACCTTGCAGTTGGGTGCGCAGGGAGGGGAGATAAAGAGAGAGAAAGATCTCCAGCTAAGTGCGCAGATAGAACTGTATGTTTTCATCTAATATATCAAGAAACATAATTCTATGGACGTAGCCCTAGGGAGAGGGTGAACCACATATATCTTGTTGTTCTTTGTGATTGATGTTGTGTTATTTTCCATCTGATATAATGTTATTGTATTATTGTGTTAGATCAGAGACATAAATTGAGAAGTAATATTAGGAGTGGTAAAGGATATCTAGATTGTTGTGTGTTGTTGCCCTGGATTCACTTTTCATTTCCTCTAGTAGTAGACACATGTGACACATGTGTCCTGCAACCCCCTATTGCTACTTCAGATGAGGCTACATGTGCTTCGCAAGTGTTGACGAAAGGGACAGTAGTTAGGGTTTGTTGGTATGTTGATAGAGTTGAGCCCTGGGTCTGCCCCTGTGCCAACATATGGAAATAGTGGTGATGATAATTTTTCACCTAGGCGATCTAGCCTAGGGTTTTTGGATCAAATATGAAAGTGAGAAAGGATCCATGTGCGAAGGAAGCCAAGTTTTTCATACATGTACGTGGGTTGCAGTGAGAATAATCATGTACGTACATGGTTTGCAGTAGGAACAATCATGTACGTACACATGTTGCAGTGAGAATAGTCATCTGTATCCATACAAATATTATCTAGGAAGGTACAGATCTGTATGGGCTGATAGGGGACATCAGCAAGTTGTATAGGTGGTCTGCAACATATTTGTGGGCATAAGATATTTCCAGGATAGTGCTGAGATTTGATTTTCAGTTTTGTATGGTTATTGAAGGACAAGGTTGTCCTCAAATTTTTGGTGATACTTGTATTGGATAAGAGGACAAGGTTGTCCTCATATTTGGTGATATTGTATTTTTTGGGAGGGCTAGTTGTGTGGTGTGCTTTACCCTGCTAAGAATAGAAAATAGAGAGTCCTCAACCCTAGGCTAGAATTTCCACCATTCAAAATTTCCCTTTGTTGAAAACAACAAGCCACCTAGAACAAGTGAAGAAATACACAAAATATCTTATACCATGTCAGAGATGAATCATCAACAAAAAAATATTGATTGAAATTACATGCAACAGAAACACAGATGAATTAGAGATGAACCATCAACATAAGGTTTTCCTCATATTTTGGTGATATTTGTATTGGCTGAGAGGACTAGGTTGTCCTAAGATTTGGTGATATTGTATTGGTTGGGAGGGATGGTTTTTCCCTCAATATTTCTGAATTTGATAAGGTTACAAGAACATAAATATTGTGTGTCATATGTGTTGATGATTCATCTATGATCTTTTGTGTTTTCGCTACATGTAATTTCAGTCAATAATTTTTTGTTTATGATTCATCTCTGATTCATCTTGGACATGGTATAAGATATTTTGTGTATGTTTTCACTTGTGCTAGGTGTCTTGGTGTTTTCAACAAAGGGAAACTATGCATGGTGGAAAATATGGCCTAGGGTTGAGGAATATCTATTTTCTATTCTTGGCATGGAAAAGCACACCACAAGTATGGGAGAGAGAGGCAACTGCAGAAGGAAGAAAGTGTATGAGTGGAGCAAGTTGTACAGAAGGGTCCATATAGGTTTTTGTGCATGTACACGGGTTTAATTGGAAACAATTGTGTACGTACGTGGGTTGTAGTGGGAATATTCATGTACATACACGGGCTACATTGGGAATAGACACATACATCCCTACAGATATTCCTAGGCAGTTGCAGGTCCATATAGGGCTTACAAGTGACGTCAGTAGGTCATACARGAGTTTTGCAGCATATTTGTGGGCATAATATATTTTCAGGATAGTGTTGAGGTTTGGTTTTCTGATTTTTATGGTTATTGGAGGACAAGGTTGTCCTCATAGTTTTGGTGATATTTGTACTAGCTAAGAGGACAAGGTTGTCCTCATATTTGGTGATATTGTATTGGTTGGGAGAGATGGTTTTTCCCTCGGGATTTATGAATTTGATAAGATTACAAGAACATAAATATTGTGTCTTATATGTGTTGATGATTCATCTCTGATCTTTTTTGTTTCCGCTGCATGTAATTTCAATCAATAATTTTCAGTGTAAAATTGTTTAGTGACAACAACTAGGGTTTTACTATTAGATCACTAGGAAGCAATTTTTAGATCCAAAAATCAGTCACATAAGAGGTTTGACATTCCATAAGGAGAGGGAAGTGAAGGACAAATGGGTGTTTCTAGAGTCTGTGAAGGATCACTTGATTCCTCACATTTTTTAGAAGACATCGATCAAGGATATGTATGATGCTATGGTAAGTCTATACCAGAATTGGAATACAGACAAGAAGTTGCATTTGAAGCATCAACTTCAAGTTGTCAGGATGTCCAATGAGGACACACTTATGAAATATATTATGAATATTACACGGATTCTAGATCTGCTTGTGGCCATTGGTGATAAGGTGGAGGATGTTGAGTTGGTGAATATGGTGTTGGGAGGTCTTCACAGGTCTTGGGAACCATTTGTGCAAGGGATATGTGCACAAGAAAATTTACCAAACTTTGATAGACCATGGATTGATTGTATCCAGGAGGAGACCCGATTGATGTCTAGGGATGATATGGATGGTATGGTGAAGAGTAGGAGTGATGAGAACTAGGCCCTTGCATCTTGCACTAGAAAGGGAAGAAGAGGTTCTCCTCGGAGAAGGGATTCTCCTGAGAGAGAAGCATCTCCAGAGCCAAGGCAGAGGAAGGATCTTAGCAATATCATATGTTTTGAGTAGCATCACTTTGGTCACTATGATTCACATGTCCACACCATAGGGGAAGGGGAAGAAGGAAACACACATCAATACCAAAGGTTGATGAGGTTGCAGATAGGTTCCAGAGGGATATCTTGTTGGTCTCCTCCCTTTCAAGTAAAGTCTCCAATAGGGGGACTTGGTTGGTGGATAGCGAAGCATATTTCTACATGACAGGTGCTAGAGAGTTATTTGACACTTTCACCAAGACTGACTCATACTTGTGTGTGGATCTTGGCATGAGATCCAAGCATGTAGTATGAAAATCTAGTATAGTATCATTCCTATTGGAATCAGGAGAGGTTTTGAGGGTGTCGAATGTGCTATGGGTGAAATAACTTAGGAAGAGTGTTCTCAGTCTCAAATATTGAGAGAAAGGGCTACCATATATTGTTTTGAAGGAGGAAAGTGTTGTTTGTGCCCAGATGATATAGCTTCAAATCAATGATGATTCTTGGATTTAGGGAGGGAAACCTACATATGTTGAGGGGTCAGTATATGTGTGTTATGTCCAGTAGGAGAAAAGAGAAAGATGAGGAGGAGAAAGTGGCTCCACCAGTTGTGAGGAATAAGGCTCCACCAGTAGCATTGAGGGAGTAGGTGGCTCCAAAAGTGGTGAGTCAAGTGGCCCCACCAGTAGCACATAGGGAGCAGGTGGCTCCACCAGTGGAAAGACAGGTGTCCCCACTAGTAGGATAGATGTAGGAGGTGGCTCCACCAGTGGTGAGGTAGGTGGCCCCACCAGTAGCACATAGGGAGCATGTGGCTCCACCATTGATGAGGCAGGTGGCCCCGTCAGTAGCACATAGGGAGAAGGTAACTCCACTAGTGATGAGGAAGGTATCCCCACCAATAGTGTCAACTTAGAGGAAGCCACAGTTCATAGGGAGTGAGCCCTTAGGATCCAGTAGGGAGGAGAAACCTCCAGGAAGCCACAGTTCATAGGGAGTGAGCCCTAGGGATCCAGTAGGGAGGAGAAACCCAGACCGCTCATAGGAGATTATAATTAAGAGGAGTTAAACAATTTTAGATGGAGAAAATGGCTCTGGAGGTTATGTAGACTCAGAGGTATTTAGGTGTCAGAGGGAGCATGAAAAATTAGAGGGAGATTGATATTAGAGAGAGTCAGTTGACTCAAAGGAAGACCAAATATCTAGATGGAGTTCCCCCTTAGGTTCAGGCAGGAGAGAGGCATATTTGAGAACAGAAAGACACATGTCATGTGTTGAGGAGGCTAGACATGAGGTGAAAAGGTAGGAGGATTATAGGAGATGTGTGTCCTCCATGGAGGATTCAATTTTTTTAGAAGGTTTTGCTACAATGACATAGGAGGAAACCAATAAGGATGATAGGGAGTAGGATTTTCTTCAATCACCGAGGGTGTAACCAATGAGATAGATTGGACAATAGGATTTTCTTTAGTGGATAAGGATGCAGATGGTCAAGAGGAATAGAAAGTGGGATCAACTTCGGTGACAGAGGGAGCAGCCAATCAGGAGGATTAGAGTGTAACTGTGGTAGAGGAGACAAAGATACAACTAGATGATGATTGATGGATACCTCCCTCGCTAAGAGGGAGCATTGGTTGTTCTAGCTTCGGTAGGTATTCGCACAAGAGGACAAGGTGCTAGGCATATGGGAATATTTGTTGGCACTAGATTATCCTTTAGTTTCAGTGAAATCGGCCCCGGAATGAGGATAGGTCCTTATGGACAAGTTGATGCGATTTGTGGGATTGTAATTGTTGGTTGTGGAGCCTGATTATCTTCTTTGATTAAAAAGGTATTTTTTTTCAGCCGTTTATACCCCATGAATACTTTACACCCCATAATAATGTACACTCATCCACATAGGGGAGTGGGGTTACCCTCGGGTCTGGGGAAATGGTCTCCTCAAGGAAAAAATTGCCTTGTAAATGTATATTGTAATTTCATAGTAAATATGAACCATTCATTATATATCGCAGATCTGACGATAGAAGTTATGTTAGCTTTTTTTCCCTAGAAGGGAAACCCTCTTTTTATGAGGAAAATGTACATGCATTATCATTAAGGAATATTGTATTCTATGAGAGGAGACTATGAGAAAAGAAGATGAAGTTAAATGGGTGTGTTAAAGGTTGTATCCCTTCATTTTCTAGATAATAAATAAAGGAAGACCTGGAAATTCAGGTGTGGTCAACTCCACTAATCGGGTGAACCATGCATATCTCAGATCTCATTGTATTGTATATTTTGTGTTTTATTTTGCATTTGTTTTATTTTTATTGTTCCATGATCCTGTTTTTTCTAAACCTGCATTAGAGAGAGGTAAATTGCAGGAAAAGAGGGTTACTATCTCGAGTGGGAGAAATGGAGGAATATGGAAATTTTAGGTTCGAGAAATTCAATGACCAAAACTACCAATTATGGAAGATGCGGATGGAAGATTATTCATATCGTATGATATATTCCTACCATTGGCTAGAATAAAAAGAAAATGATGACCATGAAGGATGAATAATGGATTTTTGATGATCCAGGTGGATACTCCATAACACCCACCTGTTCTAATTGGCTCAAAAATAATTTTTGGAAAAAAAAATAATTTACTATTTTTAGCATTTTTCACTTTCGGAGTCGCTTTGAGCCCTAAACAATGTTTTTAGAAAGGGGAGAAACATGGAAGTTCCTTTGATATTTCCCCCAAAATGAATCTTTGAACATACCTTTCTAACAGACTATCATAATTCTAAAACAAAGATCGTATGCAAAAGTTAACAATTTAGGAAGTTGATGCAATTAACTTACCCAAACCAGACCCACATGACTTTTGCACTTGATCCTAGGGTTAGGTTTTTTGGATGTCTAGGGTTGTTTGCATTCTTGTTTATTGTAAAGGCCTCTATACCCTCATTGTAATTATCTTCTTATGAATGAGCACAATTGTTAAGCATCTCTCCTCAGAGATAAGCCGCACCCATTCCAACAAGCTTGTTTTCGCCGCATTTTATAGTTTCACCTTGTTTCCTTTTTAAAGAACACCGCTTCATCAGACTAAGTATTTTGTTAAGTACCTGCTAATAATCTATATTCATTTTGTTCTTCATAAAATTTAGATCATTGGTATCAAAGTGGTCTTCTCCTTGTTGTCTTGATGCATGTCCCCAACGAGGTCGGAAAATAAAAGAGTTGGGTCTCAAAAGATTATTTTCTCGAGGACAAAATATCTCGCGACGCCAAGCTTAATTATCATCATGGCAAGAGAAAGAAATATGATGGGTACATGATATCTTTTCAAACTATTTATTGAGTAATCCCTCACGCAACAGAGGAATGAGATGATGGATAGTTTAACACAAATCCTTCAGCGACTACCAAAAAGCGACACACCTTCGAAATGGGAGGTGCCCCCTTCAAAGTACAAATAAATTCGACATTACTATATTTGAAGGTCGATAGACGAAGATGATGTAGACAAGTGGTTGAATCTACTAGAAGAGTATTTTTCTGTCCATAACTTTTCTAATAGAAAAGATTACTTTTGCGCTCCTCAAAGTCATTCTCCATGTCAAAGATTGGTGGGAAACTTTATGTGAGCAAAAGGAAATAGATGAACCCTCATTATTTACAGTCATGATCACCTGGGAATCCTTCAAGGATGTTATTAAGGAACAATACTACCCTATCGGAAGTTATGATGACTTGTATACAAAATGTAACACACTGCAGCAAGAAAGAGACTAAGTAGTGCCAGATTTCACAAATATGTTCTTTTGGGCCAACCTTATTTATGGAAACATCATGATGTATATGAGTCTAGGCCTCATAGTGTTATTATTACTTTGAACAAGAAATTGTACAGGATACCCGAGGCAATCCCACCTAGTGCTATTTCCTTCATCTCTGCTAAGCAATGTAGGAAGGTCATCTCTCAGACAAGAAATTTTGTCTTATTCGTGATTTTCTCTCAGAATAAGAGAAATTTCACAGCCACATCCAGGGTATCTACACCCGACCTCTCCACACAGCATAAGAAAGTAGATAAGTTCATGGAATAATACTCAGATATCTTCTCCTCACCTATCGGGGTACCTCTGCACTGCCAGGTGAAGCACCCCATTGATCTAACCCCCGATGCACCACTGCCCAATGGGCCAGTCTATCGTCGCTCTCTGTTAGAGAATGAGGAGATCAAGAGACATATCCTATAACTTCCACAAGGGGCACATCCATCCCATATCATCGCCTTGCGGGAGCCCAATCGTGCTGGTACAAAAGAAATATGGAACCTAGTGACTTTGCATTGATTACCGAGCTATGAATAAAATCACAGTTAGAAACTGATACTTGATTCCCTGAATTTACACCCTCCTTGATCAACTCACGGGAGCCAAATACTTCAGTAAGATTGATCTGAAGTCTGGCTACCAGAAGGTCCTGATAAAACAAATAGATGTAAGGAAGACCGCCTTCAAGTCAAAGGAAGGCCTTTTTGAATGGTTGGTCATGCCCTTTGGCTTGAAAAATTCTCCATCCACTTTCATGAGGATGATGGATGATATCCTGTGACCATTCACCAATACTTTTGTAGTGGTGTATCTGGATGACATTCTCATTTACAACAAGACTTGGGCCAAACACTTGTAGCATATTCAACAGGTTCTGCACAACCTACGGCAACACAAGCTATACGCCAACTTGGAAAAATGCTCCTTCGGCATGGACATGGTCCATTACCTGGGCTACATCATTGATCAACATGGCGTACATGTGGATCCAGCCAAGATCCAAGTCATCCATGACTGGCCAGCCCCAACCACACTCACTGAGATTTGAAGCTTCTTGGGCCTTGCCAATTTCTACCACAGGTTCATGTTGGGATTCTCCCATATTGCATGGGCCCTCAGCCAAATAACCAGGGGTGGTGGTAAGGAGAAATTTGCATGGATCCGGTCCCAACAACAAGTGTTCGATGATTTTAAGTAGCACTTGTGATCAAACCCACTACTTTCACTACCAAACCTGCAACAACCCTTTGATATCGAGAGAGATGCTTCAAACTATGATTTGGGCATCGTTCTCACTCAACATGATCACCTCGTGGCATATCACAGTGAGACACTATCAAATGTTGTTCATAAGTACCCTACTTACGACAAATAAATGTACTCCATTGTGCAAGACTACCGCTAGTGGAGACATTACATTCTTGGGAAGGAGACAGTCATCCACACTAATCATAAGCCACTGCATTTCATACAGACACAAAAAAAATTGTAGAATGACCTCCATCAAAATTGGTCCACATACTTGCATAAATTCCACCTCAACATCAAGTATAAAATAGGAAGCACCAATCGCATCGTTTATTCCCTCAACAGACCGCCAATCGAGGAACTCACCATGGTGCTAGAATCTTGCGGCTATGAGACCTCTGGATGGCCCCAACTCTATGAGATAGACCCAGACTTCGCCACTACCTACTAAATGTTGGGTGCAAACGCAGTTGTCGATAATTTCCATCTTCAGGATGGGTTATTGTGTCGTCTGGGCCATATCTGCGTTCCATCAAGCGAGCGAGCGAAGATAATATGGGAATACCACTATAGTTGGGTGGTGGGGCACTTTGGCATCGAAAAGATAGTGGTGATTCTACAAAAACATTTCTACTGGCTGAAACGTCGACAAGAGGTCAATACATATATGAGGTCCTGCACTGCCTGCACTATTGCCAAACCGACCACTAAGAAACATGGCATGCACACCCCTCTTCCTACTTCTGATGGGGCATGGGAATCCATCTCAATGGACTACATGTTGGGCCTCCCGTCCACCAAGCGGGGAAATGACTATTTTTTTGTGGTTTTTGATCGCTTTTCTATGATGGCGATTCTGGTTGCCTGCAAGAAGAGCATCACATAAGAGGCCACTGCCAAGCTCTTCTTTGAATGAGTCTAGGTACATTTTGGAATCCCAAAAACCATTGTCTTAGATCAGGACAATCGATTTCTCAACACATTTTGGTCGAGCCTCTAGTCACTTCTAGACACCAAGCTCACCAAATCCACGGCCTTCCACCCCCAGATAGATGGCCAAATCAAGGTCGTAAATCGAATGATTGTGCATATCCTTCACATGTATAATTCCAAGCACCCTCTCACATGGGATGAGAGCCTTCCCTATGTCAAGGATAGCTACAACCGAGCCCTACATATCTCAACCGACAACAACCTCTTTCAGGTGGGGTTGGGATTCCAACCATTGGGTCCCATAGATGTTGCACTTCCCCTTGCAATCACCTCAACCGACTCATCTCCTGCTCCAATTGAAGCTAAAAAATCCACCCGGTTCTTTGAGTGGATCCATCACATCCTCCAATGGGTTCAGTATATCCTACAAAATTCCAATGACAAGTACAAGCAACGCCATGATCAACATCGGGTGCCACATAAGTTTCAGGTGGGTGAAAAGTTTGGTTGCACTTGTAGAAATAACTCCTTACAGGACCCCATCGAAAGATTCGCTCACTCCGTTATGGGCCATACACCATCACCAAGTTCATGGGGGATAATTATTTTGAGCTCAACATTCCTCCTTTCCTTGGCCTGCACCCAATGTTCAACGTGGATCTCCTTCCCCCTTATTTCCCACCATTATTGGACACCTCAAAAGTAGAAGAACAACTGACACCAACATAGCTCAACCCTAACTACATACAACAGACATCAAATGATCATATCGTGGACACAAAGATCAAGGGAACTCGACAACAAAGGATCTATATTTATCAAGTCGTCAAAGCAGGGCAACTCCTGCACCAAGGCAAGTGGCTCACCCGGGGCCAAATTCAACAAAAGTTTCCTCATCTAATGGGGGAAATCAACGCAATGGAGACCATTTCTTCCTAAGGAGGGAGGATTGATCTAGGTGGATATCAGTAGCCACCCACTTGTTTCAACTAGTTGAAAACAATTTTTTGGCAATTTTGGTAATTTATTATTTTTAGTAGTTTTTCACTTCTAGAGTCGTTTTGAGGCCCTAAACGATGTTTTTTGGGAAAACAGGGAGCTATATGGAAGTTCCTTTGTTATTTCCCCCAAAATGAATCTCCTCAATGATACCTTTCCAATGGGCTATCATACACCTAAAAAAAAGATCGTATGCAAAAGTTACGACCTCGGGAAGTTGATGTACTAACTTACCCAAACGAGGCCCACATGACTTTTGGCGCTTCATCTCCTAGGGTTAGGTTTTTGGATGTATAGGGTTTTTGACATTCCTATTTATTGTAAAAACTCCTTCATAGCCTCATTGTAATGTTCTTCTTGTGAATGAGCGCAACTGTCACATTTCTCCTCAAAGATAAGCCACCACCATCCCAGTAAGCTTGTTTCCGCTGCATTTTACAGTTTCATCTTATTTCCTTATTGAATAGAAAACCAATTTTACTGTATCTCTGTTATTTTTTGTTAATCACCTATTAATAATCTGTATTCATTTCGTTATGCTCATAAAATCTGGATCGGTTCTTGATAGAAAGGTACTAGGAACGATATGGCCGAGCCTGGCAGCGTTGGTGGCTTTCAATATTTCGAAAGAAAAGACAACGAAGGAGCTGATGGACACATTGGCTAAACTGTATGAAAAAACCTCAGCGTCCAATAAGGTATTTCTAGTGAAGATATTATTTAATATGAAAATTTCAAAAGGTGGGTTTGTTGCAGATCATTTAAATGAATTTAATACGGTTACTAATCAATTAAGTTTTGTAAACGTGGGATTTGATGATGAGGTCAGGGCTCTTTTAATCTTGTGCTCATTGCTAGAAAGTGGGAACGACTTGGTAATGGATGTAAGTAACTATGTCTCCGGTTCAAACAATTTTAAATTTGATGATGTTGTTGGTTTTATCCTTAGTGAGGAAATGCGACGTAAAAGCACAGGTGAGACATTAGGTAATGCGTTAAACATGGAGAACAGGGGAAGACAGAAGGATAGAGGAAAGGGATCAGGAAACCGTGGAAATTCTAGGAATGGTAGATCCAAATATAGACTTGGAAAGATAGAGTGTTGGAATTGTGGGAAGAAAGGACATCTGAAGAAAGATTGTAGAGCTCCAAAGAAACAAAGAAATGGACAACAAGAGAAAAATCAGGAAGAAAATGTAACAGGTGATGTGTTACAAGATGCTTTGATTCTTTCTGTAGATAATATTTCTAAGTCTTGTGTAGTATATTCAGGGGCTTCATTTCATGTCACACCCGAAATATTTTCTATATTATGTTCAAGGTGATTTTGGACAAGTTCATTTGGGCGATAATGCACCATGAAAAATTGTTAGAATGGGAAAGGAAAAAACAGAGAAAAGGAATGGAAACCAATGGTTGTTGAAAGAGGTAAGACAGGTTCCAGATCTAAGGAAAAATATAATTTCAACAGGGAAATAGGAAAGTGAAGGTTGTATATCCATATTTAAATATAAGGTGTGGAAGGTTACCAAAGGATCATTGGTGATAGAAAAAGGAGATATGGTAGGTACATTGTATTTATGTACTTGTAACACTGACTCTTCTATCTCTTTAGCATCTACAGGAGTGGATATAGAACTGTGGAATCATAGGATTGGACACATGAGTGAGAAGGGGATGCAGATACTTCACAAAATAAATTTGTTTCCAGATCTTAAACAAATTTATTTGGATTTCTGTGAGCATTGTGTTTATGGAAAACATAAGAGAGTCATATTTCTCAGAGTTGGAAAAGAAAATAAGAGTGAAAGGTTATATCTTATGCATACAGATGTATGGGGACCATATCAGGTATCATATCTTGGTGGCTCTCGTTATTATGTTACTTTTATTGATGATGCAACTAGAAAAACTTGGATTTATTGCATTCGACAAAAATATAATGTTTTTGATAATTTTAAGAAATGGAAAGCTTTGCTTGAGAGTGAGACAGGAAAAAGGTTGAAGTTTCTCAGATCAGACAATGGAGGCGAGTATTGCAAAAAAGAGTTTGATGATTACTGTTCATACCATGGGATTCGTAGAGAGAAGATAGTTTCGGGAACACCACAAGAAAATGGTGTGTCAGAAAGGATGAACATGACAATCATGGAGCATGCAAGGAGTATGACATTTCATACTAGTTTTCCCTTATAGTTCTAGGAAGAGGTTGTAGATACTACTATTTACTTAATAAATAGAGGACCTTCAAGTTCTTTGGATGGTGGAATTCCAGAGGAGGCATGGATAGGTAAAAAGGTAAACTATTCTTTTTTGAAGACTTTCAGTTGTGAAACATTTCTCCATATTGATAAAGAAAATAGAACAAAGATTGAGGAAAAATCCAAGAAGTGTACCTTTATTGGATACAATGTTAATGATTTTGGTTATCGCTTATGGGATTATAAAAATAAAAAAATCATTAGGAGTAGAGATATCATATTCAATGAGAAGGTCATGTACAAATATCATTTGCAGGGAAAGATACAAGAAAAATAAAAACCAGAATACACAGTGCTTGATGAGATTATTGAAAAAGAAACTCCAAAGGTACTAGAAAATCAAAATGCACAACAATAGAAGCAACAAGTACCTCAAACTCCTGCAAGTGTTGTTATAAGATCTACCAGGTTAAGTAGACCCCTTGAACGATACTCTTCTTCATTGTATTATTTATTATTGACTGATTCTAGTGAACCAGAATGTTATGAAGATGAAATGAAGGTAGACACTAAAAATAAGTGGGAGAAAGGAATGAAAGAGGAAATGGATTTCCTGGTAAACAACCAAACTTGGGATTTGGTTCAGTTTTGTGTAGAAAAAAGAGCATTACAAAATAAATGGGTTTACAAGTTGAAGGAAGAAGATGGAGGCAAAAAATGATGCAAGGATAGACTTGTTGTAAAGGGGTTTGCACAAAAGAAATGTATATATTTTAATGAAATATTTTCTCCTCTTGTTAAAATGACTTCAATTAGGACTATTTTAAGTCTTGTGGCAGTAGAATATTTACATATTGAATAATTAGATGTAAAAACAACTTTTCTCCATGGGGATTTGGACCATAGGGGTATGACGTCAAAGGGAAGGAAAATTTGGTATGCAGGTTGAATAAGAGCTTGTATGGCCTAAAGAAATATCTAAGGAAGTGGTATTTGAAGTTTGACAGGTTTATGGCAGAAAAATGTTATAGTAGATGTCAGTCTTATCACTTTGTTTATTTTAAAAGGATAGAAAATGGAAGCTATATTATTTTGTTGTTGTATGTAGATGACATGCTTGTTGCAGGGTCTGATATACAAGATATAAATGTTCTCAAGAATAAATTAGCTAATTCATTTTCAATGAAGGATTTGGGTGCTGCAAAGAAAATCCTTGGTATGAGGATAACAGGAGACAAGAAATATCGCAAATTGACATTGTCTTAGTCTGAGTACATAGAGAAGGTGTTGGAGAGGTTTAAAATGTAGAATGAAAAACAAATTAGTACACCTTTGGATAGCCATTTCAAATTAACTAAGGAAATGTGTCCCAAGACATAGGAGGAGATAGAATACATGTCCACGGTCCCTTATTCATCAACAGTTGGTAGCTTGATGTATGCGATGGTTTGCACAAGACCAGATATTGCACATGTAGTGGGATTTGTGAGAAGGTATATGAACAATCCAAGTAAAGAACATTGGGAGGAAGTAAAGTGGATTCTCAAGTATTTGAGAGGTATTTCTACTCATGCATTATGCTTTGGAGGTTCATAAATTGTTCTACAGGGATAAGTTGATTCAGATATGGCAGATGATAAAGATAGTAGGAGGAGCACCAGAGGGTATGTTTTTACTATAGGTGGAACAACGATAAGTTGGATTTCAAAACTGAAAAAGGTTGTTGCACTTTCAACAACAGAGACAGAGTATGTTTCTTCTACAAAGGCTAGTAAAGAAATGATTTGGTTACAAATCTTTATGGAGGAATCCGGAAAGAAGAAGGAGACTAACAGGTTGTATTGTGACAATGAGAGTGCCATTCATCTTTCAAAGAACTCAACCTTCCATTCGAAGAATAAGAATATACATCTCAAGTACCATTTCATACGATCTGTCTTGGAAGATGGAAATTTGAAGTTGGAAAGGATACACACTAGCCAAAATCCTGCAAACATGTTAACAAAGGGAGTAACCAAGGAGAAATTGAGTTCATGCTTAGTTTCAACTGGTCTTCAAGAATGAAGATGAAGATGAGAAATTTTCTAGGTCCAAGAAGGATCATAGTCCATCATATACAATAATGGTGGAGTTGTTGAGATCAGTCTCCAAGTGGGATATTTTTGGTTGTGAAGCTTGATTATCTTCTTGATTCAGAGGTCTTTGTTTTCAACCATGTTTATACCCCATGAAGACTTTACACCCCAGAATAATGTACACTCATCCATGCGGGAGAGTGCAGGGGGGATTACCCCCCCTACGATGTCTCGGGGGGATATCCCCTCGGATGGGGGGTCCGGGGGCAAGTGGGCCCCCAAAGGAAAAATTTCCTTGTAAATGTATATTGTAATTTCATAGTAAATCTAGACCGTTCATTATAAGGTCGCAGATCTAATGATATAAGTTATGTTAGGTTTTTTTTTCATATAAGGAAATGCTCTTTTATGAGGGAAATGTATTGCGGCTATGTATCATTTCAAATATTGTATTCTGTGAGAGGAGACATTGAGAGAAATAAGAGGAAGTTATAGTGAGTGTGTTGTAGGCTGTATCCCTTCATTTGCTAGATAATAATAAAGGAAGGACCTGTAAATTTATATTATGGATGTAGCCCACACTGGGTGAACCACGTATATATGTGTCTCTATTGTATTATGTATCTTTTTTGTTTTATTTTATTGCTCCGCGATCTTGCTTTTCTAACAGTAATGGGGTGTCACACCCACAAGGAGGAATAAAATATTCTAATTAATTGTTGAGTTTAAGAAGGGCTCCTAAACTCACTCATGAGACTTGTATATAAAGGAGATATGTCATTGTGACATTTGATCAGAGTGAAAGAATGGAGTTAAAGCATACATGAGTGTGCGCTTGTGTTAGGTGGCTTGGTGTTTTCAACAAAGGGAAATTTTGCACGGTGGAAAATATGACCTAGGATTGCGGACTCTTTATTTTATGTTCTTTCCAGGGAAAATCACACCACACATGTGGGAGAGAGAGGAAACTGTAGAGCGAATAAAGTGTACAAGTGGAGAAAGTCGTACGAAAGGGTTCATATAGGCTTTCATGCATGTATGCAGGTTTCAGTGGGAACAATTGTGTACATACACGAGCTGCAGTGGGAACAATCACGTGTGTACGTTGGATGCAGTCGTAATAGTTGCATACATTCATATAGAGATTCCTAGGTAGGTGTAGGTCCATACAAGGTTGACACATGACGTCAGAAGGTTGTATAGGAGGTTTACAACATATTTGTGGGAAGAAGATATTTCAAGGATAGTGTTGAGGTTTGTTTTTCTGATTTGTATGGTTATTGGAGGACAAGTTTGTCCTCATATTTTTTGTGATATTTGTATTGGATGAGAGGAAAAGGTTTTCCTTAGATTTGGTGATATTGTATTGGTTGGGAGGGATGGTTTTTCCCTCAGGATTTCTGAATTTGATAAGGTTACAAGAACAAAAATATTGTTTCTCATATGTGTTGATGATTCATCTTTGATCTTTTGTGTTTTTCTTTGCATGTAATTTCAGTCAATAATTTTGTGTTGATGATTCATCTCTGGTTCATCTCTGACATGGTATAATAGCTTTTGTGTATGTTTTCACTTTTGCTAGGTGGCTTGGTGTTTTCAACAAAGGTAAAGTCTGCATGGTGGGAAATCTAGCCTAGGGTTGAGGACTCTATTTTATGTTCTTGGAAAAGAAAAGCACACCACCATGTGGGAGAGAGAGGTGGCCGCAGAAGGAAGAAAGTGTATGAGTGGAGCAAGTCCTACGAAAGGGTTTGTACAGGTTTTCATGCATGTACGTGGGTTTCAGTGGGAATATTCACCTACCATGTTAGAGATGAATCAAAGATGATTCATCTCTGATCTTTTGTGTTTCCGCTGCATGATACTCTTATGTGATCTTATGTGAAAAATGACATAAGAATGTATTTGAAAATTTTCAAAGCAAGGGAACTTGTTCACCAACAAAAGTGGCTTTTCATGAACTATATCTAACAAAATTTGCTTCATTTGATACAAGAACTTGACACAATAGGGTCCGCTATTATGCAAAGGGGAATGAATTCTCTAGGTGGCCATCGAAGAATATCTCACAAATGTTCTATTGGCTTTCGAGCCCCGATTTTTTGGTTCATTTTTCAAGGATTTCTCATGTTCTTTTGGGGGTAGTTCTGCCCAATGGTCAAGGACCCAATTCATTTCTATAATGTTTTTTCCATTGAAATAAATAATATCTATAATGGAGAAGACAATGAAAATTTGTGATCTTGGAAAGGATTCCCATTTTCTTGGACAACTTAGGTTTGTCCAACTCAACATTCTTATTTTCCACTAATCATGCTAGAGTATGGTTCTTTCATTTTAGGGTTTCTTCTTCTTACATTTTTTTTAAATTATTGTAACATATAATATCTACTTTAGCCTCTTGTTATGGATGTTTTGTGAATGAGTATAGCCATCAAATCAAATCCCAAAGACAAACTACCATCATTATAGTCTTTTTGTATTGCTATGTATATTTGCAGTGTTTTCCACTCTTTAATTCATTAATAAAATTTGGTTTTCATAACAATACTCTACTTTCAATATTATTCTTGTATTGTCTTCATAAAATTGTGTTCTTTGGTAGGGAAGATCATATCAAATCATTAAAAAACAACATATTACATTTATTTTATAGAACATGTTATTCCAAAAAAATGATTTTTGTTTTTTTATATAAAATACATGCACATTAATAATTTTATCCATTTAGGATAGACGGGATTCATCAATTATTCTAAAGTAATAGTCTTAATCTCATATTGCATTATTAATAGATTTCTTACACAATATTGGAGACATTACACCATTACTGTTTTAATTTATACTTTATTTTCATATTCAAATATGCAATCATGCTACCTATCATTAGGATTTATTATTCTAAAGTAATAATCTTAATCTCATATTGCATTATTAATAAATTTCTTAAATAACATACACAATACACAATATTGAAGACATTGCACCATTATTATTTTAATTTATATTTTATCTCCATAGGATTTATTATTCTAAAGTAATAATCTTAATCTCATATTGCATTATTAATAAATTTCTTAAATAACATAAACAGTACACAATATTGAAGACATTGCACCATTACTATTTTAATTTATATTTTATCTCTATATTCAAATATGCACCAACTAAAAATTTGATTTGATTTTGTTTGTAAATAAATAAATATATATATATATCTATATATCTATATATATATATTTTTTATCTTTCTTTATAAATTTAATAAATTTATATATATATGTATGGTGCATAATAAAAATAGATTTGCATTTATTATGTATATTTTCATTTTCTTAAAATTTATATTCATATCATTGTAGCTTCACTTTTTCCTATTATTTAATATGGTATGAGTTTTGATAACTTTTTCCCATGGTATGAGTTTGATAAAGACCATGTGAGAAGCCAAGATATTTTGGAAATTCTACGAATGTGCATAGTTTCTCAAGATAGTTTCTAAGAAGAGATTTCAACATGGCTCAAAATTTTGAAATTTAATGGAGAAAGAAGAGACAGTGAACTAGAAAAGGGTATTGGGTTGTTAAAATAAATGCTAGAAGAAGGTGTTTGCGAATTAAGAGTTTGCACTTGTGTTGACGAAAGACGAATGTAAGTGAAACTATTCATTATTGAAGTGAGTTGTGAGTTGTAGTTGTTTGATTTTTTATTAGATGAAGAGTGAAGGGTGAAGAGGTGAGAGGAATGGGTGATGTAAATTTGGAAAAGTGATTTCAATGTGCTTTCAAGATGGTTTTTCTTAAATGAGTTTTGCAATTTGTTTACAAATCTTTATTTCCATATGTAAAAGAGATGGTAAGCTTATTATTAGACATGTAGAGGTTCTAGATAAAAAAAGAAGTAAGTGTAATATCAATATAATTAGAAATGTTAATAGTATTGAAAACTTCATAAATAATTAGATAGTTTGTTATAGAAATAATATTAAAATTAATATAACATAAATCCATTTTAACTTTAAATCTAGTCAACATAAAAAATAAAATACAAAATTTAAATGATTAATAAATAAAAAATGAACATATACTATATATTTTTAATTTATTATAATATATTTAAATAGTTAAATGGTTAATAATTAAAAGATAAACCTATAATATATATTTTTAATTTGTTATAATATATTTTTTTATTATGGTGAATTTTTAGTTTTAATTTATTTTGTTTACATATTGAGGTAAACTTTTGTTTTATAGAAATAAGAGTGAGACATCCAACTAATTAAAAAAGGTTTTACTTTTAATATTTTCTAAGCTTTTATAAATGCAATAACTCTACATTAAATCATATTAAACTAATTTGCAAAATAGTTTTTGGTAAATAATGGAAAATAATTATTACATAATTTATTTTGTTTTGTTAAAGTAAACTTTTGTTTTATAAAAATATTTGCAGAGTAGTTTTTGGTAAACCATATTAAACTAAACTAATTTGCAAAGTAGTTTTTGATAAATAATGGAAAATAATTATTACATAATTTATTTTGTTTATTCATATGAGATAAACTTTTGTTTTATAAAAATATTTACAAAATAGTTTTTGGTAAATAATGGAAAATAATTATTACATAATTTATTTTGCTTACTTATATTGGTAAACTTTTGTTTTATAGAAATAAGAGTGAGACATCCAACCAATTAAAAGTGGTTGGACTTTTAATATTTTCTAAGCTTTTATAAATGCAACCAATCTACATTAAACAGATTTGAAAAATAGTTTTTGGGTGAATAATGAAAAATAATTATTACATAATTATTATAAATATGTTTATGGTATTAATTAGATTTAGTCAAAATGATTATGAAAAAGAATATTCAATTTCTAATATATTTAAAAATAAATAAAATATCTAAATAAATATATTTAATATGTATAATTCATTTATCATTTTTTTTTATGCAGTAGGTTAAAGATTGGAGGAAATGAAGATTTTTTCAGGAGATATTTGCACTAAATTCTGCGAGAAATTGTTAGATTAGTAGATTCAAGTGATTTTTGGAAGTTTTCAACATGCTGAATCCATTTATACATTCAGAAATGGATTCTGAACAACAAAAAAAACAGTAATTCATGTAAATTTATATAGCTAAATTCAAGCGAAAAAAACCATTTCATAAAACAACTAACCAATGTTTTTTTTACATTTCCATTTGGTTTGCAAGTTTATCCAGAAAACAGGTATGACCATTAAATAATTCGGTTACTCGTTATCTAAATCTTAGAGTCATGTAAATTCAAAGACAAAGACGTACTGCAAGTATATACGATATACGGTTGGCTTAATGATAAAGTCAAAAACAGTGATTGAAACTGCACTCTTATCCGCTTCCATTGCTTTCCCATACAGTAGCACTGCTTTCTCGTTTGATTACAAAACAGTTATAAAAAAGAAATAACATACAATCGGATTTATGAAGTGCAATATCGGGGATTCTGCCGCATAATTGTACTATGTTGTCTGGGTGCAAAACAAGGATGGACAGATGATGGGTTCGATCCGTGCTTCTTGCCTGAGAGATACTCTATTCAGTGGGCCGAGCCGAGCAGTATTTGGAACCCTGACCGACAGAGGAGGCCATTGAAGTTTAATGCAATTAGCGGTTGTCGGCTGAGAATCCCATGCAAAATTATTGCCACCCTAGATATGCAGGCGTTGTTTTGTTTTTTTCCAAAACGGATATGAATTATAAAATAGGGCTTTCCCAGTTTTGAAAGATAGTCCACGATAGAGGCGGTGGGGATTTTAAAGCTGCATGTGAGCCTTAGTGGGGAGCATGACATGATGGCCATCAACTTTTTGGTTCAGATGTGATTTGCTGGGCAAGTGGGTGCCAAGGCGAGGGTCCTTACCCCATTGTCAGGGCTTAAAGGTGGTGGGATTCCAAGTGAAAGTAAAATTCCCACACAGGTGACTGACACGTAACGAGGGAAGCATTACGTTCTAGACAAATTCCAATCGGAATATTTAATGTTGTCAAGCTTTCATGATGGATTTTGTCAATCATATCAACAGGTAGGATACAGTTTTAGCTATAATTGCATTATTTTTTTAATGAAAAATATAGGATTTATGGCATAGGTCACAAGTTCAAAACTAGAGGGATAGGGTCTGTATACTTCTGTAAATTTTATCAGATTATTGGGTGAAGGGGGTCTCATACACCAATTTGATGTCTGACTTGACCATGACCTTAAAAATAGATTATTTTTATTATTATTATTTAATGAACAACATATTAATTGTTTACCTTAAATTTTATCATAATAAAAAACAATTATCTTAGACTGAAATTTAAACTATTCATATTTGTTGTCCTCTGAAATGTATACACCAGATGCAGATTGATGCAGCTCTTACTTATAGATGGAGTCATAATTTTTTGCATTGAAATGTAAGTCATTCATGTGAGGAATTTAACTAGTCATACTATTCCTTTTGCAATTTACACATCATTTTATGACTTTGTATATTTTTTAGTTATAAATAGATAACTATCAATATCCATTCTACTAGACAACATTGAATAATACATTAATTATATAAGCATAAATAATTGGATTTGAAACAAATTTGATGATGTTTTATGATCTATATATCCATTCTACTAGACAACATTGAACAGTAAATTAATTATATAAAGCATAAATAGTTGGATTTGAAGCAAATTTGATGATGTTCTATGATCTATATATTACCTGCAACATTCAAATCCAACAATATGTTGCATAAGAGAGTTAATAAGATGGATTTTGTTTTTTTATAAGCTAACATACATTGAGTAAATTTGATGATGTTCTATGATCTATATATTACCTGCAACATTCAAATCCAACAATATGTTGCATAAGAGAGTTAATAAGATGGATTTTGTTTTTTTATAAGCTAACATACATTGAGTGTAGGTGGATTTTCATATACTATCATTTATAACCTCACACCTCTTACTTATGGAAAGATTCATATTGATAGGTGGATCTACATAGTATTGTTTATACAGATTTATACTTATGATAGATTCATATTGATAGGTGGATCTAAATAGTATTGTTTATATAGATTTATAATGAACGATAATAGAAGTTGTGTTCTTAAGAGATTTATATTGATAGGTGGATCTAGTATTGTTTATACAGATTTATAATAAAAAATAATAGAAGTTATGTTTGTAAGAGAAAATCGTTTGGTATTTAATTTTTATTGTTAATAAGTGAATAAATATTTTAATATTGTACGTTATTGGTTTTTGAAGTTTTCTTGATATGATAAGGGTGAAATTACTTATTCAATTCAAGTTTTATGGTTGAGTGGAAAACTAGAGCATAAAACATTCTATGATATAGTTGTATATTAACCCTTGTATGTTAACATGTAGAAAACTCATTGGAAATAACCCACTTTATTAATAAAAGTATTGTTTCTAGCTTCACAAAGATGTGCTTAAGCTCTGCTTGGTGTGGAAGTATTGGTATTTTTTTTTAATTGTAAATCAGGTTCATGAATGTAATTTAAAGGTAATTAAATTTGAAATTATTATTGTTAAGAAGTTTTATTCTTTTAATTTATTAAGTGGTTGTAGTTATAAGGTTATTTAATGTTTATTGATGATGAATTGTGATTACGATTTGGCCATAATTATATTGGTTTTGTAAATAATTTTTTTTAATGAATTCTTTATTTTTTTWATTTWTTTTTATGAAAATAMGTATTATAAATTGTGATATATTTTGAATAATTTTACTTCTAATTAAGTATTGTGGAGAAATTGAGTAGTGGTTGTAATGATGTAGATTCTACATACTTCCATCAAGAATAATGGATCATAGGCATCCCCTTAACACTCGACATCAACTTAGGTTTTAGACTTGGGCTATTTGGAACATTTAGTCATAATGTTAGATATAGGTTTTAGATTTAAGTTTTTTGGAACATCTAGTCATAATGGTAGACAAAGGGTTCCTCAACAAGAGAGTTGTCAATATGAATATGGTGAAAAAAGAAAGAACCAATGAGGAATACATGGATAATAATTATTTTTAACAAAAATAGTGTCAATAAAGGATTCATAGAAATATGTATGGTCAATAGAAAAAACAAGGACAAATAATATGTTGACAATAATCTTTCCAACAAAACTAGTGTCAACAAATGGTTTCACCAACAAAAATATGGTTGATAGAAGAAATTGTTGACAAGGGATACCTTAATAAGGAGTTTGTTGATGAAAGTAATGCTAATAAATGGTTTGTTGACAAGGGGATTCTCAACATGAATGTATCCAACAAGGTAAGTACCAAAAAGTACATTACCAACAATGCAAGTTTAAAGGTCATTAAACTTGAAAATCATTATTGTTGAGAAGTTTTATTCTTTCAATTTATTAAGTGGTTGTAGCCATAAGGTTATTTAGTGTTGATTGATGATGAATTGTGATTATGATTTATTGGTAACTACATTGGTTTTGTAAATAGATTATTTAACGAGTCCTTGTTTATTTATTATGAAAAGATGTATTAAGAATTGTGATTATCTTGAATAGTTTTACTTGTACTTAAGTATTTTGATGAAATTGAGTAGTGGTTGTAATGATGTAGATTTTACATACTTCCATAAAAAGGAATGGATCATATTCCTCACATTAATATCAAAATTAACTTAGGTTTTAGACTTGGGTTATTTAGAACATCTATTCATAATCATCAATGAAGGGTTACTCAACAAGAGAGTTGTTAATAGGAGTATGGTAAAAAAAGGAAGAACCAACAAGGAATGCATGGATAATTTTTTTTTTTAACAAAAATAGTTGTAATAAAGGATTCATATACATATGTATGGTCAATAGTATAAAAAATGACAAATAATATGTTGACAATAATATTTCCAACAAAACTAGTGTCAACAAATTGTTTCATCAACAAGAATATCGTTTGTGACTATTTAGGTTTCCACAATTAGTCGTCATGTTAGAGAATGTTCTGGATAAACACTGTGTATGATCTTTTGAAATGCCTAATGTTTTGAGTGGACACTCCACCCATCATCATGGACACTTGAAGATTTCATGTTTGAAATGAGTGTTGAGGTTTGTATTAAATAATGTTGTGTTGTTTGAAGGAAGGGTAATGGGCACGATGAAGGGAAACTGAATTGTTGGATGATGGAATGCCCAACCAAGCAGATTTTTGATAGAAGAAATTGTTGACAAGGGATACATTAATAAGGATTTTGTTGATGATAATAATGTTGATAAAGGGTTTGTTGACAAGGGGCTTCTCAACATGAATGCAACCATTAAGGTAAGTACCAAAAAGCACATTACCAACAACATAAGTTTAAATATTATTAGGATTGAAAATCATTATTATTAAAAAGTTTAATTCTTTCAATTTATTAAGTGGTTGTAGCTATAAGGTTATTTAGTTCTCATTGATGATGAATTTTGATTANCTCCACCCATCATCATGGACACTTGAAGATTTCATGTTTGAAATGAGTGTTGAGGTTTGTATTAAATAATGTTGTGTTGTTTGAAGGAAGGGTAATGGGCACGATGAAGGGAAACTGAATTGTTGGATGATGGAATGCCCAACGAAGCAGATTTTTGATAGAAGAAATTGTTGACAAGGGATACATTAATAAGGATTTTGTTGATGATAATAATGTTGATAAAGGGTTTGTTGACAAGGGGCTTCTCAACATGAATGCAACCATTAAGGTAAGTTCCAAAAAGCACATTACCAACAACATAAGTTTAAATATTATTAGGATTGAAAATCATTATTATTAAAAAGTTTAATTCTTTCAATTTATTAAGTGGTTGTAGCTATAAGGTTATTTAGTTCTCATTGATGATGAATTTTGATTATGATTTAGTGGTAACTATATTGTTTTTTCAAATAACTTCTTTAATGAGTATTTGTTTATTTATTATGAAAAGAAGTATTATGAATTGTGAATATATCTTGAATAGTTTTACTTGCACTTAAGTATTGTGGAGAAATTTAGTAGTGGTTGTAATGATGTAGATTCTACATACTTCCATGAAGATTAATGGATCATAGGCATCCCTCTAAAATCCAACATTAACTTAGGTTTTAGACTTGGGTTATTTGGAACATCTAGTCATAATCGATAAAGGGTTCCTCAAAAAGAGAGTTGTCAATAGAAATATGGTAAAAAAGGGAAGATCCAACAAGGAATGCATGGGTAACAATTTTTTTAACAAAAATAGTTTCAATAAAGGATTCATAGACATATGTATGGTCAATAGAAGAAACAATGAGGAATAATATGTCGACAATAATGTTTCCAACAAAACTAGTGTTAACCAAGGGTTTCATCAACACGAATATGGTTGATAGAAGAAATTATTGACAAGGGATATACTAATAAGGAGTTTGTTGACAAAAGTAATGCTGGTAAAGGGTTTATTTAGAAGGGGCTTCTCAACATGAATGCAGGAAATAAGGTAAGTACCAAAAAACACATTACCAACAAGAAGTTTACCAACAACAACAATAGTTTAAAGGTAATTAAACTTGAAAATCATTATTGTCAATAAGTTTTATTCTTAAAATTTATTAAGTGGTTGTAGATATAAGTTTATTTAGTGCTCATTGAAGATAAATTATGATTTTGATTTAGTGGTAACTATATTGGTTTTGTAAATAATTTCTTTAATGAGTCCTTGTTTATTTATTATGAAAAGAGGTATATGAATCATGATTACATCTTGAATAGTCTTAATTTCACTTAAGTATTGTGGGGAAATTGAGTAATGGTTGTAATGAGGTAGATTCTACATATTTACATCAATATTAATGTATCATAGGCATCCCCCTAACATCCAACACCAACTTAGGTTTCAAACTTGGGTTATTTGGAACATCTAGTCATAATCATCAACAAAGGTTCCTCAATAAGAGAGTTGTCAATAGGAGCATGGTACAAAGGGAAGAAACAACAAGAGATACATGGATAACAAGTTTTTTTAACAAAAATAGTGTCAATAAAGGATTCATAGACATATGTATAGTCAATAGAAGAAACAATGCCAAATAATACGTCGACAATAATCTTTCCAACAAAACTAGTGTCAACAAATGATTTATCAAGAGTATAGTTGATAGAAGAAATTGTTGACAAGGGATACACTAATAAGGAGTTTGTTGATAGAAGTAATGTTGACAAGAGGCTTCTCAACATGAATGTATCCATCAAGGTAAGTACCAAAAATTACATTACCAACAAATTGAAGTTTACCTACAATACATTACCACAAAGAAATTGATTGACAAATATGTCATCAACAAACAATTTATAGGAAAAGTATTACCAACAAACAATTGATTGAAAAATCTATTGTCAACAAAAGAGGTGGTGGTATAGTGATAAATAATAGCATGCTTATTGACAAAGCAATGATTGACAAGAGGAGATTAAATTTGTCAAGGATTTGGATGTTGACAAGATTATGATCGATAAAGCCAATTTCCAATGAATTATTTGGGTCGTTGACATTGCATCCTTTGAGGATTGCTTCAAATATTAATTAAAGTGAATAGTGAAAGCAATGATAAAACCCTTGTATCAAGAATATCAATAAGTGAGAATATAATCTATATAATCACGATCATTGTGTAAAGGATTTTTAATCTATTAATTATAAGGATTGTTAGTGTTAGGTACCAAATGTATTATAATAAGAAAAAACAAAAATATTGCAGCAAATATCTATGGAACAACAAAATATAGATAACCATAAAACCAAAAATGATACCTTTATTGATAGAGATCCAAGTTCACTTGCCTCTTTGAGGGGGAAATCTCTAGCAGAGCGAAACTCTATTACAATAATTCTCAAACATGAGACTTTCTCATGCCTTCTAATCCTATTTATACTAATTCTATCTTCTAAAGAACATTATAGAGGAAGATATTTCTAGCAGAAAAATCTTATATAAAGTCTTCTTACATTAGACTTTTTCACATTATTAAATAGGCCTTATTAACTATTGTCAGTCTTTATTACATGGAAAATATATTATTCTACCTACGTGAGAGGTTAAGGATGTTAGGTCCCTAACATGCCCTCCCCCCTAAACAAAATCCTTGTTCTCAAGGCTTGAGATGAGGAAATTCTTGCAGAATGGTAGCTGACTCCCATGCGACATCTTTTTATTTCCATTGAACCAACACTTCCTTGATGGTGCATTGACGAAGATGACCCTTTTGTTGGTCCAGGATTGTTTGTGGCTGCAACCAAATGGAACCTTTTTCATCCAACTCAGGGAGACTGGTTTGAGTCTGGAACTTAGTTCCAGACACTTTATTTAAGCATGAGACATGAAAAATAGGATGGAGCTTCGAATGAATAGGAATATCTAACTAGTAGGCCACATGCCCCACTCACTTGAGAATTGTATAAGGACCATCAAATTTGGAGGAACGTTTCTGACAATATTTAGCTTTGAGCGAAGTTTTCTTATAAGGTTGCAGACAAAGAAACACCTAGTCCCCTTAAATGAATTGAAATTCATAAAAAACTCGATATACTTTTTACTTCCTGTGATTCTGAGCCATGACCAAATTTCCTTTCAGGGTATGGAGAATGGTGGCTCAGACTGCAAGATTTTTGTCATCCTTTTGAACCTTGCAGACACTTGGCAGGTATGAGAGACCCGATGGTGGATTTCTCTCGTAGACTGCTTCAAAATGAGTTATGTGAGTGGTAGTATGGTAATATGTGTTGTACCACCATTCAACTAGGGGTAACCATCGAGCCCATTGATTTTGTCTGCCAGATGAAAAACACCGCAAATATGTTTCTAAAGAATTGTTGACAGCTTCAGTTTGTCCATCAACATGGGGATGATAGGCAATGCTGATATGAAATTGGGTACCTTAGAGCCTGAACAATTATTTCCAAAAATTGTTGGTGAAAGTTAGATCTCAGTCAGAGACAAAAGAATGAGGCATGCCATGGAGTTTGAATATATTATCCATAAAAAATTGAGCCACAGTGGGTGCAGTGAATGGGTGTTGAATAACACATAAATGAACATATTTGGAAAGAGGATATAATACCATCATGATGACCGACTTATTTCTCGATTTATGTAATCCAACAATGAAATCCATAAAAATATACCTCCAAATAGCAGGGGGAATCGAGAGCGGTTGGAGTGTGCTTGGAGATTTAACTCTTTCTCCCTTATTGTGTTGACAGGGATCACATTCATCCACAAAGATGGGGATGTCCTATTTCATATCGTCCCAGAAAAAAAGAACATTTGACCCGTTCGTAGGTTTTGGTAAACCCCGAATGCCCATCTTGGGTGAAGCATGTAACTCAAAAAGCACCATGGATTTAAGGTGCGACTATTTTCTTAAATATAGGTGACATTTATAGAGAAGTTCTTCATTATGCCAAGAGTACCCTGGAGAAGCTTGAGGATACTATTGCAATTTTTGGATCACTCTAGAAAGTGTGGGATTTTGCAACCATTCCTAGAGAATGACTTGAAGCTAGTCTGCGACAATGAATGAGAGGGAAAGAGGGACCCTTCATCTTCATATTTCCTTGAAAGAGAATCAACAACCAAATTTTTGTGTCCTTCTTGTAGATGTTCTCATAATCATATCCAAACATCTTGGTCACCCATTTTTGTTGCTTCAGGGATGAAATTATTTGTTCCATAAAATACTTGAGGCTACAATGATAAATTTTGATTTGGAAGCATTGCCCCAATAGATAAGGATGCTAGAAATCCACTGCATGAAAAATATCCAACATTTCCTTTTCATAGGTTGATTGGTCCAAATGTCACTCAGATAGTTGTTTTCTGGTGAAATCCAAAGTTATATCATCTTGCATGAGGACTTGCCTAATTATTTTCCTTGACGCATCACATTCTAGGACAAAATTCTTGGTGAATTCGAGTAGTGCCAAGACATGGGTTTTTCACATAGCATCTTTCAAGGCTTGAAAGGAGTGATCAACTAATGGATTCCAACTGGAAGAATTATTTTTAAGGAGAGAAGTGAGAGGAATTGCAATTTTTCCATAATATTGAAAAAACTTGTGATAATATCCCGTTAAACCCAATAAAACACACAAGATTTTAAAAGTTTTAGGGCAAATCCAATCCTTCATAGCTTCAATTTTATTAGGATACACTCGTACACCATCCTTTCCTACAATACTACCTATGTACTCAACTTCATAGGAACCAAAAGGACATTTAGATTATTTGAGAAAAATTTTGTGCTTCAACAAGAGATGGAGAACTTGATACACATGGGCGAGATGAGCTTGCCAAGTTTTACTATTGATGAGAATATCATCAAAGAAAACTGATACAAAATGACGGAGGAAAGGACATAAGACATAATTGATGAGAATCTGAAAAGTGGAGGGGGCATTACACAGGCCAAAGGGCATGACCAAGAACTCATAATGACTCTCATGAGTTCTAAAGGTGGTCTTGGGGGTGTTTTCCTCTTTCATATGTATCTGGTGGTATCCAGAATGGAGATTGTTATGAACATAAAAATACATATAAAAAATTAATTATTAATCATTAGTTATTTATATTATTAATTATTAACTATTTTTATGTATTTTTATGTTCATAAAAATACTTAATACTTAATAATATAAATAACTAATGATTAATAAATAATTATTAACTTTTTTATGTATTTTTGTGTTCATAATAGAGATCAAGTTTGGTAAAGTATTGAGCACCACTCAATTCATCCAATAGGTCATCAATGATAGGAATGAGAAATTTGTCTTTGATTGTGAGTTTGTTTAGGGTGCAAAAATTGGGACACATGGACCAAGTGTCATCTTTATTGAGTACCATGACCACAGGAGAAGAATAGGGGTTGGTACTAGGACATATAACTCAAAATTTGAGCAATTCTTGAAAAAAATTATTAATTTCATTCTTCTGGGAAAAGGGATGATGATAAGGGTGAACATTTGGAGGAAGAATTCTCAGTACGAGAGGAATGGAATGATCATGGATGCCATGGGAAGGGGGAAGTCCAAGGGGAGTGGTAAAAACAACATGGTGTTGGGAGAGTATAGAGTGTAGGTTAGGATGCATAGAGGGTGTCCCAACGGCTTGAATGTAATGGAGTTAGGAAACAATACCAGAATGATATTTTTTGGGGAGATTTCCATTCGATGGAAACTGGTGATCTTGGGGGAGCTTGTTGTGATACCTTGGAACTTATATTGTTGTCCCTCTTCTTGGAATTGCATGGTTAATTCCTTAAAATCCAAGAGAATGGGGCCGGGAGTGTGTAACTATTATGTACCGAGCACAATGTCACAATCTCCCATATCAATGGAAAACATATGATATTTTAGGTGATACTAACTAATTTGGAGGTGCACATTTTCACAACGTCCCCCACATTTCATGGAACTATAATTGGTAATCATGATTTGAAAATTATTGATTGCAAGTATATAGAAATTGATTTTTTGGGCAATGCAACGATGAATAAAATTAAGGGTGTTTCCACTTTCAACTAGGATGATAACTTTTCGATGCTTAATGTAACCAATTAACTTGAGGGTTTGGGGTATAGAGAAGTTATTAAGGACATTCAGTGAAACCATCGATTCAAATTTTGGTGGATAAGATGGCATACTAAAATCAATTGGTTGGGGCAACTCGTTCATAGGGGAAACATATGCCTCCTTGATCCAGATTTTATGAGCAGAACAAAAATGAATACAGATTATTATTATTATTAACACAGAGACACAAGAATAACATAGATGCAGTAACAAAGATACAGTAAAATTGGTTTCTATTCAATAACAAAATATGATGAAAATGTTAAATGCAACGAAAAACAAGCTTGTTAGAATGGTGATGGCTTATCTCTTAGAAGAGATGTGACAACTATGCTCATTCGCAAGAAGATGGTTACAATGAGGCTCTCCAATACTTTTTACAATAAACAAGAGTACTAAAAAACTAGACATAAAAAAAAAATAACCCTAGGAGAAGAATCGCCAAAAGTCATGTGGGCCTCGTTGGGGTAAGCTAATACATCAATTTCTTGGGGTTGTAACTTTTGCATATGATCTTCGTTTTAGGTGCACGATAGCCCATTGGAAAGGTCTATATGAGGAATACACATTTTTCCATCATAATCAGACTCCATCTATAGACTAACTATGGTGAGCCCTAAAAATGTTTTTAGGGCCTCAAAACGACCCTGGAAGTCGGGGACCCGAAAACTAGGAAAAAAATGCCAAACTGGAAAATTGCTAAAATGAGCTAGTTGGAATAGGTGGGAGGCAAAAGAAATACAACTAAATTAATCCTCCCCCCTTAAGAAGAAATGGTTTCCATTTCATTGAGTGGCCCCATCAGATGAGGAAATCTATGTTGAATTTGGCCCCGGGTGAGCCACTTGCCTTGGTGTAGGAGTTGCCCTGCTTTGAAAACCCGATAAAGCCAGATCCTTTGTCGGCTAGTTCCCTTGACCTGTGTGTCGACAATCTGATCATTGGATGTTTGTTGCATGCAGTCTGGGTTGAGATCTTTTGGTTTCAACTGTTCTGCTATCTCTGAGATGTCCAACAATGGTGGGAAGTATGGATGAAGGAGATCCACGTTGAACACTGGGTGCAGGCAAAGGAAAGGAGGAATGTTGAGCTCAAAAGCATTGTCACCCACAACCTTGGTGATGGTGTAAGGCCCGTAATGGAGTGGGATAAGATTTCGATGGTCCCCTGTAAGGCGTTCTTTATGAAAGTGTAACCACACTTTGTCTCCCACCTGAAACTTGTGTGGCACCCGATGTTGATCATGGAGCTGTTGTACTTGGCATTAGACTTCTGTAAAATATCCTGAACCTGTTGGAGGATGTGCTATATCTTCTCAATGAACCGGGAGGCTTTGTCAGCTTCAGTAGGAGAAGTTGTTGAATTAGTCGGGGTGGCCGCAAGAGGTAGTGCAACATCCATGGGACCCAATGGTTGGAATCCCAACCCGACCTGAAAGGGGTTGTGGTTAGTTGAGATGTGTAAGGCTCGGTTGTATTTATGTTGAACATAAGGAAAAATATAATCCCATGTGCGAGGGTGCTTCAAATTTTACATGCATAGGATATGCACTATCATTCGATTCACGACCTCAGTTTGGCCATCTGTCTATGGGTGGAAGGTAGTGGACTTGGTAATATTGGTGTCCATTAGTGACCAGAGGATCGACCAGAATGTGTTGAGGAATTGACTGTCCCGATATGATAAAATGGTTTTTGGGATTCCAAAATGTACCCAGACTCATTCAAAGAAGAGCTTAGTAGTGGTCTCTGCTGTGATGATCTTCTTACAGGTAGCCAGGATCGCCATATTGGAAAAACGATCAACAACCACAAAGACACAACCATTTCCACTCTAGGTGGACGAAAGGACCGACATGTAGTCCATTGAGATGGATTCCCATGGCCTGTCAGGAGTAATCAAGGGGGCATATAGGCCTTGTTTCTTAGTGGTTGTTTTGGCAATAATGCAGGCAGTGCAGGACCTGATATACTTGCTGACATCATGTCAACGTTTCGGCCAGTAGAAATGTTTCTGCAACACTTCCATTCTTTTTTTGATGCCAAATCTCAACACTTCCATTCTTTTTGATGCCAAAGCTCCTTAACACCCGAAAGTGCAAAGGGGATTCCCAACCAATCTTCGCTCACTCGCTGATGGAACATAGAGATGGTCCAATCGACACAATATCCCATCCCCGGCGATGGAAATTAGCTAATCGAAGTTTCATACCAACATTTGGTATGTGGTAGCTAAGTTAGAGTCTCACCTTACGAGGTTGGTTCATAGGTCTCGTGGCCACAAGACTCTAGTACCATGGTAAGTTTCATGATCGAGATTGACCGAGGCAATCAATGACTCCGCCTGGTACTACCAAATTTTATACTTGATGTTGAGGTGGAACCGCTATAAGTATGTGGGACTACCTATAATGGCGTGTCATTCTCGCATCTTTTCCCCGCGGTTCCGCATGAATCAAGTAAAGTAGTTTATGATCCATGTGGATGACTTTTCTCCTTCCCAAGAATGTGATTTCTCCATTGGCAGTAGGTGTTGGGTATGTGTTATATTCTTTGCATGTGTGTGTGTGGGTGCGTCAGATTCGATAACTGTGTCTGACAATCCCAACTTCATTCGCTCTTTGTGTCATGTGCACTGGGCGCTTTCCTAGGGGGGTCCCAATGGGGGGCAAGTATGGCCCCCCCTGGTTACGCGTAGCGTTCAGGGAAACGCCCCAAATGTTTTTCTTTTGGGCGGTTTTTTCTATTTTAGCAGATTTTTCTATTTTTAGCAATTTTCTAAATTAATACTGGATTAAGGGATTATGGTTTTGGTAGCTATGGAATACCTAAAACATTGTATATATTGTATTTTGAATGGTGAAATTAATACAATGAAGAGTTGAAAGGTGCGGCACCAAGGAAGACCAATTTTCTCCTGGTTAAGGGTTTCCAGCGTAAATCTTTGTGTACTATGTGTATAATCCATTGGTTAATTTATGTTTTTCTTAAGAATCTATATGCATTGCTATACTTCACAGGTTTAAAACTTACATGTGGTATAAAAGCTCTTTTTTGGCTTCAGAGGGACACCTTTGTTTCTTAGGGTTTGGCTCGGTCTTGTTAGATCAAGTTTATCTTGGGTCTATGATAAACCTAGATTTAGTGGGAGCTTTTGCAGTGGTGATTATAGTGTAGAAAGAGAAATGGCGAGCTCTTCTAGAATCAATATAGAGAAGTTCAATGGTAAAAACTTTGAGCTATGGAAGCTCAAGATGGAGGAACTTCTTGTAGTCAAAGAACAATGGATTGTTGCGGATCTTAGTACACAGCCTACTGGTACGTAGCCTACTGGCACACAGTCAATTAGTGCACAACCTACTAGTACACCACCTAGTGGTATGTCGAAGGAAGATTAGGAGAAGTTGGACAAAAGAGCAAGGAGTACTATTTGACTCTTCCTGGTAGATTCAGTGTTGTTGAATATCTCAGGAGAATCTACAGCCAAAGAACTATGGGATAAGTTAGGGAATTTGTATCAATCAAAGTCCCTGGTAAACAAGTTGTTTCTTCGAAAGAAGCTGTATCATCTTAAGATGGAATATAGATATTATGTGACAGAACATCTAAATTCCTTTAATACTCTGGTAAGTCAACTTGTCTCTGTTAATATTATGATTGCGGAAGAAGATAAGTGTATTACTTTGTTATGTTCTTTGCCAGACTCTTGGGATAATCTGGTTGTATAAATTGGTAGTACCACTCAATCTACATTGAAGTATGAGGATGTAGTTGCATCCTTGTTATCTTAAGAGATGAGGTGGAAAATCATGGATGGTCATAGCACAAATGATTTATTTGTAAGAGGTCATACCCAAGACAGGAATCTTGGGAAGTCTTCAGGTGGGGGGAGATCTAATTCTATAGGTAGATCTAAGTCTCCAGGAAAATCTTTGAGGAAATGTTGGAAGTGTGGTAAAACAGGACATTATAAGAAAGATTGCAAGTCTAATAAGGTTGATAAACCAAAGGGATATGATAGTACCTCTTCCACAGAGGAAAAAACCTTCATTGAAGAAGGATGTGATGTTTATCTAGAATATACAGGTACACATGCAGACCGTGATGTATGGTTGATCGATTCAGGTGCGCCATACCATATGACTCCTCACAGGGAGTGGTTCTGTGAATATGAAAAACACGATGGTGGTGATGTATTCCTAGGAGATGACTCGACAACCAAAATCATGGGACATGGAGGGCTTAAGTTTTTGTTAAAATATGGAAGGATAAGAACTCTCCCTAGGGTTCTACATATTCCAAAACTAGCCAGGAGCCTAATATTTGTAAGAAAGTTGGATGATGAAGGAGTGGATATTGTATTGGGAAAGGGCACTTGCCAGATGGTACGAGGAGAAATGGTGTTGATGAGGGGAGTTCGGTATGGAACTCTGTACAAGTTGTTGGGAAGAACTTATACTAATGGTTACAACAATTTTGTTGTCTCTGAGAATACAAATAAAGAAGACAAGACCAATACTGTCCCTGGAAAGAAGACCATGCTATGTCATCAAAGACTGGGGAATATTGGAGAAAAGGGCCTTCAAACACTACACGGTAAAGGTATGGTTGAAGCTATGTATAATTTCACTCTGGATTTTGATTTCTGTGCACATTGCATATATGGAAAAAAGGATCGAGTAAGATTCCCATCTAGTGCTACAAGATCAAAGGGAATCTTAGACTTGATAGACAATGATGTGTTTGGACCTGTGCCCGTTCCATCACTAGGTAAATCTATTTATTATGTAGATTATTTCTCAAGGAACACATGGATTTATTTTCTTAGAAAGAAGTATGAGGTATTTGATAAATTTAAGGAGTTTAAGGCTCTGGTAGAAAATCAGATAGAAAATAAAATAAAGGTATTGAGGACAGATAATGGTGGAGAATTCTGCAAAAATGAAATAGAAGAATTCTGTAAGAAGTGTGGTATAGATCGACAAAATACTACTCCATACACACCTCAATAGAATGGAGTTATAGAAAGGATGAACATGACATTGATGGAAAAATCAAGGAACATGCTCAGTGGTGCTGAGTTAGGACATGAATTATGGGCAGAGGTAGTGGGTACAACATGTTACCTGGTCAATTGATCACCCTCATCAACGTTAGATGATAAACTCCACACGAGGTATGGACTGGAAAGAAACCCTCTCTTGAACATCTTAGAGTGTTTGGTTGTGATGCTTATGTACAAGTTCCAAAGGAAAATAGGAGTAAGCTAGATAAAAAGGATGAAAAGTGTATCTTTATTGGTTATAAAGATGGTGTGAAACGCTACAAGATTTGGAACCTAGAAACTAAGAGGACTATTTACAGTCAGGATGTTGTGTTTAGAGAGGTAAAAGATGTTTCCAAACAAGAATTCCTACCAAGGCAAGAAGAACCTGAGAAAATAGAGTTTGAGTTGGATGATGCAAAATTCAAATCATCTGAAGAAGATGAAGCAGAAGAAGAAGAACCTCATACCCCAGTGTTGAGGAGATCAGTGAGGGAAAGAAGGAAACCAAAAAGATATAGTCCACCTAATTTTCGTTCTAATTTTGATTTATATATTACTGATGATAATCCTAGAACTGTCAGGGAAGCAGTGAATTTAGAGGATAGTAAAATATGGAAGAAGGCCATGGTTTAAGAAATGGATGCCTTGGATAAGAATGAGGCATGGGATATATTTGAGTTTTCAGCTGGAAGAAAATATGTTGGTAGCAAATCGTTGTTTAAGAATAAGTTTAATGTAGAAGGAAAGGTGGAGAAATACAAAGCTCGGTTAGTAGCAAAAGGTTATTCCCGGGTAGAGGGAATTGACTTTGGTGAGATTTTTTCTTCTATTGCCAAGTTAACATCTATTAGATTTATTTTATCTATTGTTGTTTCTTTTGATCTTGAAGTGGACTAGATGGATGTGAAGACAACATTCCTACATGGGGATCTGGAAGAAGAAATCTACATGAAGCAACCAAAAGGCTTTGTAGTGAAGGGAAATAAAGAGTTGGTATGTAAGATAAAGAAGTCACTACATGGTCTGAAGAAATCACTTAGGATGTGGTACCAAAAGTTTTACACATACATCCTTGGATTGAGATTTTTGATAAGCAGGGTTGATCACTATGTATATTCCAAGAAGGTTGGTAATCACTTCATTTATGTAGTGTTGTATGTTGATGACATGTTGCTGGTAGGAAATAACATGGATGTTATCAAGGAGGTGAAATCACAACTATCCTCCAAATTTGGCATGAAGGATCTCGGTGTTGCTAACTTCATTCTAGGAATGGAGATTAAAAGAGATCATGCAAACATGAAACTCTGGTTGAATCAGAGAAAATATGTTGAGACAATATTGCATAGGTTTAATATGCATGGAAGTAAACCGGTCAAGGTTCCTATTCCTATAGGTGTAAAGTTATCTGCAGATCAATGTCCCAATACACAGGTAGAAGAAGAGGACATGTCCCATGTTCTGTATGCCAGTGCAATTGGCATTTTGATGTATGCAATGGTTTGTGCTAGACCGAACATTGCACATGCAGTGGGAGTTTTGAGCAGGTATATGTCAAAACCAGAGAAGGATCATTGGACAAAAGTAAAGAGGGTCTTAAGGTATCTTCGTGGAACTACCAGTTATGGATTGTGCTACCAAGGAAGACCGGGATTGGACAGAGTGGTGGACATACATAGGTTTGTTGATGCAAATTGGGTTATAGATCTAGATCGCACAAGATCTACAAGTGGGTATGTGTTTAACCTATTTGGAGGAGCAATCAGTTGGATGAGAAAAATACAGGCTGTAGTGGCACTCTCAACTATAGAAGTTGAATACATGGAAACCACTCATGCAAGCAAGGAAGTAGTATGGTTACAAATATTGTGTTTAGGTATTGGGTTGGTACAACAAGCAGTGAGATTAGATTGTGATAGTTAGAGTGCAATCTTCTTGGCAAAGAACCCAACTTATCATTCAAAGACAAAGCATATTGATGTTTAGTATCACTTTGTGAGAGACATGGTTGAAGAAAAGAAGGTGTTGCTGGAAAAGGTTGACACTTTAAATAATGTTGCACATAAAATTCCTCCTGGTGTAGAGTAACAATGGGAATTGTTGCCCTGGATTGTTGACTATATAATCTTGTGAACCCCTGTATGCAAAGAGAACAACAATCGAGAGAATGTTGGGTATGTGTTATATTATTTGCATGTGTGTGTGTGTGTGGGCGTGTCATATTTGAAAACTGCATTTGACGATCCCACTTGCATCTGAAGAATCCAGGTATGGCCCCCCTGGCTACACGCAATGCCCCCAAATTTTTTTTGGGGGGCGGTTTTTGTTATTTTTAGCGGTTTTCTAAATTAATCCTGGATTAATGGATTAGGGTTTTGGTAGCTACGGAATACCTAAAACGATGTATATATTGTATGGCGAATGGTGAAATTAATACAATGAAGAGTTGAAAGGTGTGGCACCAAGGAATATTGGTTTTCTCCTGGTTAAGGGTTTCAAGCATAAATCTCTGTGTACTATGTGTATGAGACATTGATTAATTTTTGTTTTTCTTAAGAATCTATATGCATTTCTTTACTTCATAGGTTTAAAACTTACAGTGGGATTGCATAATGGAGTACATGATTTCTTTGTCGTAAGTAGGGTACTTACGGACAACATCTAATAGTGTCTCACTATGATAGGCCACGTGGTGGTTGTGCTGAGTGAGAACTGTGCCCACAACATAGTATGAAGCATCTGTCTCAATCTCAAAGGGTTGTTGCAGGTCCGGTACTGCGCCCACAACATAGTATGAAGCATCTGTCTCGACCTCAAAGGGTTGTTGCAGGGCTGGTAATGAAAGTATCGGGGATGAGCACAAGCGCTGCTTTAAATCATCGAATGCTTTCTTTTGGTACATGCCCCACATAGATTTTTCCTTACCACCACCCCCGATTACTTGGATGAGGGCCTATGAAATATGGGATAGTCCCAAAATGAAACTACAATAGAAATTGGCAAGGCCTAAGAAGCTTCAAAGACCAGTGAGTGTGGTTGGGATTGGCCAATCACAGATGATCTGGATCTTGGTTGGATCCGCATGCACACCATGATGATCCATGATGTAGCCTAGGTAATGGACCATGTCCATGTCGAAGGATCATTTTTCTAGGTTGGCATATAGCTTGTGTTGTTGTAGGGTGTGCAAAACCAACTGAATGTGATGCAAGTGTTCTTCCTAAGTCTTGTTGTAGATGAGGATGTCATCCAGATAAACCACTACAAAACTATTAGTGAAAGGTCGTAAGATATCATCCATCATCCTCATGAAAATTGTTGGAGCATTTTTCAAACCAAAGGGCATGACCAACCATTAAAAAATACCTTCTTTTGACTTGAAAGTTGTCTTCCATACATATGTATGTTCTATGGAGACCTGGTGGTAGTTGGACTTCAGATCAATCTCACTGAAGTATTTGGCCCCCTTGAGATGATCAAGGAGGTCATCGATTTTGGGAATCAGGTATCGGTTCCTAAGTGTGATTTTATTTAGGGCTCGATAATCAATACCGAGTCGCTAGGTCTCATCTTTCTTCTACACCAGCACGATTGGGCTCCCATGAGGCTATGATCTGGGACAGATGTGCCCCTTGTGGATAATTTCTTGGATATGTTGCTTGATATCCTCATTCTCTAATAGAGAGTGATGGTAGACTGGCCCATTGGGCAGTGGTGCATCGGGGGTTAGATCAATGGGATACTTGACCTGGCAGTGCAGAGGAACCCCCGATAGGTGAGGATAAGATATCTTTGTATTCTACCACGACCTTGTCCAGTTGGTTCTTCTATGTGGAGAGGTCGACCGTGAATGCCTTGGATGTGGACGCAATATTTTGCTCACTCTGAGAGTGAATCATGAAGAACAAAAGCTTCCCGGTATGAGAGATGACCTTCCTGCATTGCTTGGCAGAGATCAAGGAAATAACACTAGGTGGGACTGCCTCAGGTATCCTGTATAATTTCCTATTCAAAGTAATAATAACAATGTGAGGCCTAGAATCATATATAGCATGACGTTTCCATAAAAAAGGTTGGCCCAAAAGAACATTACAAAATTCGAGAGGAGCAACATCACATAATACCTCATGTTTGAAGGGATTGATGTTGTACAACATGCGACACTGTTGGATAACACGAAGATCGCTTCCTTGGTGAAGCCATCCAATGGTGTAGGGATGTGGGTGCGGTGTTGTCGGCAGGGCTAACTGCTTGATGACCTATTCTAATATGAGGTTCTTCTGGCTACTGCTATCAATGATAAACTGCAGCGGGGTTCCTTTTACCCACATTTTTGAATGAAAGAGGCACTTTCCTTCTTCTGGTCCATCTGGTTCACTTGAATGGAGCTTGGTGGTAGCAACAATGGCATTGGGTTCCGCATCAATGATATGTCTCCTTCTTTATGGTTCTAACTCAGAGTCGGAACCCGCATTTGACTCAGAGGATTTCACCTTAGCCACCAGTGATTGCTTGGAGCGACAATCAACAATGTTATGCCATGGGTTCTTATGAAAGTTGCACCACTTCCCGATATATTTCTTTGTCTTTCTGGTGTCCTTTTTTGCTTGCGACCTAGACTGGTTGTCCTGAGGCTATCCATATTTTATATTTCCTTTGTTTTGCAGGTTGGGTATTCTCTTTACTTGCTTATGATGTGAAGGGTTCCCAGGCCCAAATTGCCGCCTCTTTTGTTTAAGCTTTTGTTCAATTTTGATGACATATCGATAAGCTTCGCCCAAGCACAAGATGTCCAAAAACTCCATTTCGGCCTGGATGTATCTAGTATGCAGACCACCATAATACTTGAGCACCGGATGTCGCTCAAAATTTTTGATACCCAACTTAGTACGGAAGGTATGGAAGATATTCGTGAACTTTGGCATTGCTTGGTCTCTTTCTTGCCGTAGTGTGGTCCATTTTGTATACAGGTCATCATAACTTTTGACAGGGTAGTATTGTTCCTTGATAACATCCCTAAAGGACTCCCAGGTGACCAAGAATGTAAATAATGAGGGTTCATTTGTTCCTTTTTTCTCAAAGAAAGTCTCCCACCAATATTTGACATGGGGGATGACTTTGAGGAGTGCAAACATAATATTTTCTCTGTTCGAAAAGTTATGGACAAAAAAATACCCTTCTAGTAGATTTAACCATTTGTCTACAACATATATGTCTATTTGACCTTCAAATATGGGAATATCAAAGTTTAATTTTACCTTGAAAGGGAAGGAGCCTTCATTTGAGGAAGATGTGTCACCTATTGGTATTCGTTGAAGGATTTGCGCAAAAATATCCATCATTCGTTCCTCTATTGCGTGAGGGATTCCTCGAGCAACATTTTGAAAGGATTTTATGTCCCGCCATCTTTCTTTTCTCCGACCATGATAGGTCGCTTGGGTGTGCGAGAGATTTTTTCAACAATAGAAACAATCTCGAGACCCAATTCTTTTTACCCTGGCCTTGTTGGGAACATGCATTAAGAAAGACAACGAGTAGACCGCTTTGATACCACTGATCTGGATTTTATAAGCAGAATGAAAATGAATACAGATTATTATTATTATTAACATAGAGACACACGAATAACAAATATGCAATAATAGAGATACGATAAAATTGGTTTCTATTCAATAAGAAAATATGTTGAAACTGTAAAATGCAACGAAAAATAATCTTGCTAGAATGGTGGTGGATTATCTTTGAGAAGAGATGTGATGGTTGCGCTCATTCGCAAAAAAGTGGTTACAATGAGGCTCTCCAAGCCTTTTTACAATAAACAGGAATGAAAAAACCCTAGACATCGAAAAACCTAACCCTAGGAGATGAATCGCCAAAATTCATGTGGGCCCCATTGGGGTAGGCTAGTATATCAACTTCCTAAGGTCGTAACTTTTACATACGATCTCCGTTTTGGGCACACGATAGCCCATTGGAAAGGTCTATCTGAGGAATACACATGTTGTTGTTAGACTCTAACTCTGCCTACATATTGGTTGTGGCGAGCCCTAAAAATGTTGTTTAGGGCCTCAAAATGACCTTGGAAGTCAAGGACCTGAAAACTAGGAAAAAACTGCCAAATTGGAAAAATACCAAAACGAGCTAGTTGGAATAAGTGGGAAGCCACCAAAATCCATCTGGATCACTCCTCTTCAGGATAATCCTCAGACATGGCCATAAAAATATTTTGTTCCTTACACTTGTGCCCTGGAAAATATTTGTCATCACAGTTATATCAAAGACCCTTGAGTTATGATTTATCCATTTCTACTCGGGTTAATTTCTAGATCTTGAGGGGAGTGGTAAGAGGGGCGGGATTGGTGGGTTTAGGGAGAGGAATAAGGGAAGTTTTTTTGGTTTGGGAGGAGAAAATATGTTGTGCTTCCTTGGGTCCTTGTTTAGTAGCTTCCAACCCAGTCTAAGGGTGATCCATTAGGACGTGGGAACATATTTCATGCTTTAGGCCACTGATAAATAATTCCTAGAAGAAGACATTTGACATGCCCTATGTTCTAAAATCCAAGTTCTCAAAGGCGACGATAAATTCTTCCACTGTGCAAAACCGTTTCAACTTGGTCAAACGACCTGAATGGTGGGTGTGAGTTTCAAAGAGTTCATAAAGCTATACAACAAACTATGTCGAAACAACATACCCTTGGCATGCAATTCTACGCCATTGCCACCATTTCCAAAATTTTGTATCTAGATGGAGGATACCATAACGAAGTTTCACCAACTCATCAATAATGACATGCAAGGAGAAATAATTTTCTATTTGAGTGACTCGCCTTGTGGGATCTGAGCCATCAAATTTGTTCACCTCAATTTAGGGAAGGTGTAGGTCACGATGAAGGTGATAGAAATGAGGGACTTGGAAATGATAGGAATGTTGTTCAAAAGAGGTAGGGTTTAGGGAGCATCTCATCAATTGGTCGAGTGTGTATTTGATGTCTTTGATGTCTTTTTGGGTGCCACATTACTCCTGGAGGGTATGAATGGAGGAATTGATCTTGATAATGTTCAAATTAAGGGTATTGATTTCCTTGTTGTTCTATATGTTGTCGGTAATCAAGATATTGATTTATTGGCTATGGGTGGTTTCCATTTGGGTAGATGAAAAAATGAGCAAGTGGGTTTGCACAGAAAAAAAATACAAGAGAGGGATATCACGACAGATGGAGAAAAGAGAGGAATATAATGGGATATGTGGAAAATAAGGGTGCTGGTAAGGGTGGGTGGGACCACTAAAAAAAGGCTTACAAGTGATAGGTACCACAATGATCCGGGTGAAAAGGGGAATCCAATGGGATAGGTCCCAAATAAGGGTGTCGGGTCCAAGAAAAAAGGATTAAAAATGAGAGGTACCACGACGATCAGGGAGAAGAGAGAAATCCAATGGGATAGGACCTGAATAAGGGTGTCGGTGGGACCACTATACTCATTGTTTTCTAACTCTTGTAGAGTTATACTCCGACCTAAAGAATACTGCAATGACGAATTTCCCAAATTGTTAACATGAAAAAATGTGTGAATTTCACAACCATAATGCAGGAGGCAGGGTTGCATGGCAATATATCTCTTTTGTTCCTTTCCCAAGGGTTAGGGTTTTTCATGTTTCCTACAGACAAGGGTTTTCCATGTGCTATAACTCTTTGATATATGTGTGGGGTTGAACACTAGTACTCAACCCAATATCTCAGGGAAAAAACTAATGAGGCTCGACTGTACCCTTACTTGTACTACTTGATTACCTAGGTACTAGAGAGTATGTTCCCAAGCGTTGTTCTCAGTGTCACTATATTAGTCAGACGACTAATTGGCTCATCTAGAGTTTATTTTAGGAGACCTAGGGGGCTTTCGATATACCTGATGGTACGTGGGAGTGATGGTCATGTGCATATTCTATCTAATGCAGTACTACTCGAAGGGGTATCAACAGGGGTTACTAAGGTTTCCAACAAGGTGAAACCTTTTTTTTGAGTAACCTCGTGAAACCGTCTATATTTCCCATGTGTAGTCTTCCCTAGCCGTAGTTTTACCTGTTGAATGACAGATCTTTGTGCTTTAAAGATGTTGACAGTACATGTCTCTACCCTGGAAAAAAATTCCCACAATTGTTGTAGAGGAAAGTGCTCTGATACCACTTGTTATGTACCATATGTATTATAATAAGCAAAAACAAGAATATTGCAAATACTAGCGTGACAACAAATTATAGATAACCACAACACAAAAAATCCAAGTTCACTTAGTACCTCTTTGAGGTTGAAACCTCCAACAAAGTAGAGTTGTATTAGAATAATTCTCAAGACAAAACTTTCTCATTTCTTCTAGTCCTATTTCTACTAATTCTATATTCTAAAGAATATTTTAGAGGAAGATCTTTCTAGAAGCTAGAGCTTTTTTAAAGTCTTCTTACATTGGACTTTATTAAATAGACCTTATTAACTAATGTCGACCTTTATTACATGGAAAGTATATTATTCTACCTACTTGAGGGGTTAGGGAGTTTAGGTCCCTAATAGTTGGAATGAATATAATAAATTCCAAGTTTTAAAGAAAAGGGAAAGAAAATTTTTATGATGAAAAATAGTGAAAATTGTTTGGTTTGGAGAGTAGCACCCTAGAGCGATGTTATGGGAAGAGTTAATTCAAAAGTGGGTTTTGGCTAGCTAAACCATGAAATAGGGTGTGCAACTAGTTGTTGTGTACCCATTGACACCATGGTGCTAGTGATGAAATTCTTTTACCTGAAATTGACATTTACTTGCTCTTTTTAAATCAACAAGTATACTTTGGCACCGAGGGAAAAATTTAGGGGTTAAATTTTTCTCATTGGATGATTTTTCATGCTTTTTCCCAAAAAACAATTAGTCAATTTCCATTGTTTCTAAAACTGAATCATTTTACCTTAAAAATATACCAAATATTATAGAAACTATATAAAATCCTTAGAAATTTGAATATTTTTACAAAAATATCTTCAAATCTATAAATAGATTTAGCACCTTGAAAAACCATAAACACTGGATCACTCAAATTATAATCTGGTGTTACAACAATTTTGGTCACATTTTTAGATAAAATTAAACACATTAATTGTATTTAAGTATTTCTTTATATAAAGATTTATATAAAAATCATAATAATTAAGATATTTTCATTTTCATATATATATATATATATGAAAATCTAAATCTTTTATTTGGTCCGTAAAGCTATGGCCTAGATAAGTACGTCGTCTAAAAATTTGGCTGGTTGTGTTATATACATTAAAAAACAGACTGAAACTGCACTGTAATTCGTAACAGGAAGCAGCCAAGATATATTCCGGATCACTGTCAAGAAAAACATACATCGGATTCGTGATCTACAATATCAAGCACCCAGCTGCAGAATCGTACTTTGTTGTCTGGGTGGGAAACAAATATGGACAGGTGGGAGTTTCTTGCATACGAGATACTCTTTACAGGCGGCCGGGCTCAACATTATTCGGAGCTTTGGCCGACAGAGTAGGCCACTGAAGTTTAATGTAAATAGCGGTGTGTCTGCATAGTACGACATGAGCATCCCATGCAATATTATTGCAACCCTAAATATGCAGGCGTTTTTTTGTTTTATGCCTGAGGCGATATGGGCCAAAAATTAGGGTTCTTTCCCTTTTGAGGAATGGTCCACGCTTCCATGGGCGGTGGGAATTCCAAAGCTGCTTGTGGGACTGGGGGGCATGACAGGATGGGCATCAAATAAGGAACTGTATCATCTTTTTGGTTTAGCTGTGATTTTGGGGCCAAGGCAAGAGTCCTTTGTCGGTGTTAAAGGTGGCAAAGTAAAATTCCCACGTAGAGGTGAGAGACACAAAATAGGAGAAGCTTCAAGTCGCTGACAATTCCTAAAGCTGGCATAATGGGCCGGGTCGATCATATTCCCAACAAATCTCAAAAGAACAAAACTTACTTTCATACATACATGAAATCCTCACATATGAATTATATACAATTATTTAATGATAACATAATAATTTTTTACGAGTTTCACCTCAACAAAAATAAACTTTTAAACTTTTGTTGATAAGCCACTTGCGACCTACATTGTCATTGTCATTAGCGGCCTAATATTGTGGTGTTCAATAACATAAGTTAACTTGGGAGAGGCATAACTTGTTCATATGATCTTTAATTGAGGTGATCTTTGCATTGTTGGAAAGCTCTCAATGTATAGAACAATGTTGAGAGGCTAAGGACTATTGCCACAAATTTTTGACCTAGAAAAGACCATTTAATGCATCAAACAAGATCTAGATATTTTGGCATCCCATATCACCAAAATATCACCTAACCTTGAATAAGCCCCACAAATCAATAGATCTAAATTTTCCACCTACAAAGTACCAAAATCGATGAAAAATATATAGTGATCCATTTTGAATCATACCTTCTCATTTTGGAAGGCTTTTCTTCCCCATTTTTTTTTACTAAATGACACAAAGGCATTTTCCCTGTACCTTTTGCCTAAAGTAGCAAATGGCCTTGACTAGAAATTGTCCTTACAACCCAACTTACTAGAGTTCATGCTTCCCGCATCTAGTTGTTTTTGACTTCTTCCAAAAAACGATAACCTTCGATAACTTTCCATGGGATTTTGGTGCAAAGTCTTTTAAGGTAGGTAAGACTTACTTGTCATTTTCTTTGTCGAACATAGAAGGTTCAGAGAGTTTGAGATTTTTCACATTCACTACCAAGTAAATGTGCATATATGGAGGTAGACTAAGTCTTAGATAGGAATTATCACCTACCCACTCCAACAATTGAAAAGAACCATACCAAAGAGCCTTGATCTTCTTATTAGGACCTTGTAGCATTTCTTTGTTTAGATGCAACCAAACTCTATCTCCTACCTTGAATGTCTTCTTGGTCATGTCTGTGCTTGTACTTTTCCCGTGACTTATTCAATGCTTCTTGTACTTGCAAATGTAATTTCCTTATCTTATCAATGATCTTTCAACATTTAGTGCTTCACCTATAGTCTCTTCCCTTGCTCCTCATTGCTATCCATATTAAACATCTAGAGGTGAAGGTGGAAAATAGAAAGACACAGTTTGAAAAGGGGACTTACTAGTTGAAGTGTGGATTTCTCTATTATATGAGTGCTAAATAAATCAAACTTTCATCCCATGTCCTTAGATTCTTTTGATTGTAACCACTCAAAATTTGAACCAATATCACGTTTAGTCATTTTGTTTTACCATATGTATGTGGATGGAAAACTATAGAACTATTCAACTTGGTATCCATATTCTCCCAAAGTGTAATCCAAAAGGCACTGGAAATTATAACATCTCTATCTCAAGCGATTCTCCTTGGTATCCCAAAGTGCACTTAGAACTTTTGAAAGAGCACTATTATTGCATCTTGTCCCTTGATGGTCTTTTTACAAGGCATGAGAATGCACACCTTACTGATCTTGTCCACTATCACAAATAGATAGTCATATCCCCACCTAATTCTTGGAAAACCATTCAAAAAATACATGGAGATGCTTTCCCATGGTCTAGCAGGTATATGTAACGGATAGTATAAGACATGATTCCTAATACTAGGTTTTCTAGTACATCAAATTTTGCCTCTTCTAGTAAACTGAGACACATCTTCTTGCATTTTGGGCTAATACACATACCTTTGTAATCTAGCCACCGATTTCCAAACACCAAAATGTCTTACAACTTTGGAGGTGTGAGCCTATCCAATAAGCTGCAATTTTTCTCCTTTAGGCACATAGAACTTATCTAGATTGTAGAGAAACCTTTCTTAGACATGGTAGTCATCCTTTCTATTACCTTCTTCTACACGAAATTGGCATTGTAGTTGTTGAAATACCTCCTCATATTATGAGTTACATTTGTTGGACACAGTGGTATGATATTGTCATTGATGTCAACAAAGTGTCGGTGATGAGATCAAATCTCAAGAGAGATAACGTAACAGGTCATGTAGAAGCCCGAGCCTACACATAAGAATCCCTTTTAAAGGATCGAGTTACAAAAACCATTAGATTAGTTCAGGATCTATCATGATCGTCAGATAGAATCAAGTGGAAGGATAGGATAAGAGGACCCTATAAGACACGAAGTCTTGAAACTTCCGAAATCGTGAAGAAAAAATCGACCGTCAGATCTCATGGAGAAAATCCGGGTTATTTCTCAGTCGTTGGATCAAGCGGGAGATAGAAAAATTTGGTACTTCGAAGCTCCGCCACTTCGGCGATTACTGGAAACAAGTAAGAATCCATGAAATCCCGAAGTCACAAAATAACACCAATTGTCGATCAAGAAGGAGCTTCAGATGGTTTCTCAGTCATTAGATCAAGATTTGATCTAGAGTTAAGCGTTGACCATTGATATGGAATGGAAATGTTGAACCATCAGATCACACTAAAGAAAATAAGGTGGTCAACTTTGACGTTGACAACTCTGGTGAAAAGGACTCTGAAACATGTAAGTTTATCTGAAGGTCGAAGCCTCGAAGTCATGAATTGATGTTAGCCATTGATCTAAGATCCACCAGAATATTTTTCAATCATTCGATTGAGTATAGTGGAAGGATAGCATAAGTTGTACTAACAATTGACAACAAGAGGTCACCATAGCTTTATGACTTATTTGGTAGGTAAGAAGTCTCAAGGGATTGAACTACTTTAGAGTTCGAGTCACGAATAGTCGAATACCAGAAGAGCAGGAGCTCCTTTGTGCTTAAGTCTACGGTCCTAGCTTTTGGACATGTGAAGGTCATCGAGACGGGAGTGTTGATACACCCTTCGATGAAATTTTCTCCGAAAGATTTGGAAGACTACAAAGGCCCGAGTCCCGAAACGCTGAAGCCCTAAAGTGAACAAGAACCATCCACTCAACTGCAGATTAAGTCCTGACCGTTGATTTGTTTGAAGCCTCTGGATAAGACAAAATCATCCATCCAACATAAGATTAAATATTGACCATCCGATCTACTAGTGAATACATTATACGCACTTTGGAGAAATGTACTCAAGGAGGATTGAATGACTGCAAAGGTCAAAAGTCCTGAAGGATGAAGTACCGGAGAACCTGGTTCCAACACCGGTCACATGGTAAGGTAAAGAAGATGAAGGGTCTAAAAGTAAATAATCCCTCAGACATTTGAATATGGTCCCATGTACAAGAATAGGGGTGAAAGAAGAAAGCGCTAACTGAACAATGATTGGAATGGATAAGCTCAAGGTCACATGAATTTTGGTTTGAAGGGAGAACCTATTGATTAAGACTCGAATTTACAATAATTCGAGATTTGTAGACTAATGAACCAATACACAGTCATGATTAAAGAAGAGTGAAAACATGAGCATTATGAATGAAGAATAAAAAGGAAAAATGATATTATTTAAAGTTTAAAATTATCATTTAAATGAAAGGGTACAATGGTTCATTCTCAAAATACGCAATGGTTCAAATTCACGCCACTTTGAATACTATATAAACAAGAAAGAATAGTGAGAAGAAAGTGTCTCTGCAGTCCAGATCAAAATATCAAAAGCAGAAGCGGAGTCCAACAAGAAAAGATGATGATACTTATGTATTGAGGGTGGAAGGGAGGAGAAAGGAATGATTCATATCCTTTACTAAGTAAAGTGTGAAAACAAGGGAGTTGGTTCTTCCTAGGGTTGGTGCTTTGAAAAACAAGGGAGTTGGTGCTTCCTAGGGTTGGTGCTTTGAAAAAAAAGGGAGTTGGTGCTTACTAGGGTTGGTGCCCTAAAACAAGGGAGTTGGTGCTTCATAGAGTTGGTGCCCTGAAGAAGGGGATTTATGTCTCCAAGAGTTGTTGCTCTAAAGAGGATTGGTTTCCTTCACAATCTCAGATTACTCATTATAAATCCTTGTAATTCTTGTTAATTATATTTATATAATTGATTTTAATTACAAGTCCATTGATAATCTATTGTGATGATTAATAAAATAACAAAGTAATTACTAATTGTTTAAAAAGGTCATACTGATTCACCCCCCCTCTTAGTATTCCAACAATTGGTATCAGAGCCAATACCTTCAACACAGTCTAATAACTGAAGGTAGATCCTGAAAGAAATGGATCAACAAGAGGGAATTCCTTCCAACAAAGCACCATTGTTTAACAGAGGTGGATATTCTATCTGGAAAATAAGAATGAAAAACTACTTGTTGGCTCTTGGTTTTGATGTTTGGAAATATGTTGTAGATGGTTACACTGTACTAGCTACTCCACCCACAGATACTGCAGAAAATAAGATTTGAAATGACAACTCAAGAGTAGTCAATGCCATTCTAGGAGGATTAAAAAATCCTATATTTGTGAAGGTAATGCATTATAATTCAACTAAGGATATCTGGGACAAACTGGAGGTTGTATATGAAGGAGATAGTAAAGTCAAGGAAGCCAAAATATAAACCTACATAGCTCAATTTGAAAATTTGAAGATGAAAGAAGAAGAGAACATTGTTGAATACCTTCATAGGGTAGATGTGGTAGTTAACTTAATCAGAGAAACAAGAGAAGAAATTACAGATAAACCTATTGTACAAAAGATATTAAGGTCATTACCTATGATATATGATGCCAATATTTCCACAATTGAAGATAGACCAGAACTTGACAAACTCACAGTAGATTAGCTCCATGGAATTCTTACAACATATGAGATGAGAACATGGAATAAAAAACCATCAAAAGGAGAAATGACCTTTGATGAATCTAAAACAATGATGAAGCAGGAGAAAAATACCAATGAAGAGTTATGAGATATATATGATGAAGAAATTGCCAACTTCATGAAGAAAATCAAGAAAGGGACTGGGAAATACAAATGAATGATTCGTCTAATATGTTTCAACTATGGAAAAATTGGACACTTTTCCAATAAATGTCCTTATCATTAACAGGAGGAAAGTGATGATGAAAGAACCTTCAAACATCATAAGAAAATAAAAACCAAATATAAAAGGAAGTTCTACAAGAAGAAGAAAACTTTCTTTACCCAAGAAGATAGTAGCTCATTTGAAGAAAGTGAAGAAGAGGAGCCAACACTTCTATTTATGGGAATGACAAATCAAGATGATAATCATTCGGAAGATGAAGAAGAAGTGAACCTTGAGGAATAATTCATCTGTGCAATTGAAGAACTAAGAAAATATAAAAAGAAAAACAAGTTACTATGGGAACAACTTCTAGATATTGAAGAAGCTACTAAATCAAGAGAAAAGGAGGTTTCCAAAACCATTAGTGAGTCAGAACAATTGATTATTAAGGTAAAAAAATAAACTCCAAGAAACCAAAATAAAAGAAGAAATCTTGAATAAATAACTCAATGAAAAAAAACAAATATGTAAGATATTGGAGGATGAAATAGTTCAGCTAAAAATGAAACTAGAAAAATAAGATATTCAGTCTAAGTTTGAAAAAACTCAAAAATACTAAACAACATTATTAGCAGTCAAAGATCATCAAATGATAAGACATGACTAGGATATGATCCCTCTATAGAATAGGAGAATGGAAAAATTAGCTATGAAGATGTTCTTTAGAACTCCATAAGAAGAAAAGAAAATAAAACAAGAACAATACCATTGAAAACTATCCCAAATAAACAAAAAATGCACTTCCTACTAAAGAAAATGATTACGAGAAGAACATAATCATTAGAAGGAATCACTCTAACATAAATCAATATATCTTCCTTGGTTATTTATGTTCCTCCAAAAAATTTGGACATAAAGCAATACATTGTAAATCTTATAGAAAGTACAATCCAAGAAATGTTCAAATATATGAAAAGAATACGGATAATGAAAAAAGAAGAAATTATAACTCCTTCTCTCCCTTACAAGACTACAATGTTGAATGTTACAAATGCAACAAATATGGTCAAGAAACTAGTGAATGTAGATTGTCAAAATATGACAAAAGGATAAATATTCCCAACAATACAAAAGTATGGAAGAAAAAACAAATAAAGAAAA
>SNQJ01S0028393.1:20231-32741 GCA_010110895.2 Picea sitchensis
AAAAAAAAATTGCAAGCACCACCTCAACATTCTTTTCTTTGATATGTATATGCTCCAAAATTGATACATGTTTTTTCACCAATATCATCACCCCATGTGTAATGTAACTTGATATGCAATTGTGATTTGGGAATTCTTTGTTCTACATGCATAATGCCATGTATGTTTCCTCAAGCACAGAATATCGGATTGCATTGTATCATAGTCATTGATTATATCCTCCATGTGTGCATTTAAGTTGTGTGTGTTAAGAGAGAGAATTGATATAGATGAATTTGTTTGTATGAATTGGTAATCATAGTGCAGTTGCCATTTTGCGGTGGTCATGAGTCGTTCCATTTCAATATCAACTTTATGTTTGAATTTGAAGTTATCTTTTGTAAGAGGACTTAGTAAATACAAGGAGTATATGCTTCTGACACAGGACAGTGTTGTGTATACAAATCCATGTATCTGAATTCCAGCAGGCTAAAATGCAACATTATCAAGTGTTAGTCCTTGTGATTTGTGGACTGTACGTGCACATGCAAGTTTAATTAGAAACTGTTTTTGAATTTTTAGTCGACCTATCTTTGTTGATGTCGATACTGGATTTGATATTCGCAAAATAGGTGTCCAATTGCTTCCAGTGTTTGAATTATATAGATAAGACAACTTGCTTGCTTGTCGCTTGCATATATGCGGTTCATGGAACTTAATCCAAACAACATCAAGTTTTTATGTTTTCATATAGCCTTTGAATATTCCATCTGCACCATAGACCAAGCCATCCTATGAATCATAGTTACAGGCATATATTTCAACCAACATTTATAATTTGAGGACAAGCTGCAAAGGTAGAGTGGCTGTATGTTCATGACGTGGCACATTTCCATGGTTGTCTTCTTCTAGGTCAATTGAATTGATGATGAAATCATCGTCGAGCATGAGCGATAGCATATGGATATTATCATTGCAACATCCTTATTTGTGTAGAACAGGTAAGGGACCGTCGGGTCTGTTGGTGCAAGCCGCAAGCACCTCGAATTGATATATGTTAAGTCATCATATGTTTGGCTATTTGTCCATATTCTGTTCAGAATTGCAATGAATGTTTCATTTGTCTAGCACATTGTAGTATGAAATTCAAAGCATTTAATATTGTCTCTCTAGAAGTCATGCGTTACTATTTCCATGTTAACGATAGGTTGTTCAAATATCAACGAATCTTAGATGGGATGTGCCTAGTAAAGATCCCCACAGAATATCATGTCAATGTTTCCAAAGTATTTCGTGTGCACATGTTTTATGCTTCTTAGTCGGTTGTCAATGGAATACAAGAACCGACTTCCAATCAAAGATGCTTCATATATAAAGACAAGTTGGAGTTCCTTATAAAGCTTAGGCAATGTATCCAACATTTCCTTGCTAAGTGGAAGAAACAATGACTTGTTAAAAGACATTAAAAATGTAGAGTGGACTCTTGTTCCACCTACATTATATGCAACTTTTCATGTGTATGCAACTATTAGGCCCTTTGATTTCATAGGATCAGTTTGAATCATAGATTCATATAAGCATTTGGAATAGTGATTTCGCTGTGAATGTATTGCATGTTTCTGCTCCGCCTATAAGGAACAAGTGCACAAGAGTGTCCATGTTCAAGCATTTTTTAACATCAATGTCCTTTACAATTGTTTGTTGTTCTCAATTCAAGAGACGTTGTATTCTGTGGTATTCATTATTTTCAATTAGTAAAGGATGTTTTGTGACTTGAAAACCAAGATTGATACATTTTTCACCTCCACCCGTTGGAGGACGAGGCAAATCCTCTTGTAAGTCATAGGAATCTCAAGGAGTTCTGGTTGTTTTTCGGTTTGTGAATATCTCATCAGGATTGTCAGGGTTTTCTAGCTCATTAATTGCAATTTATAGATCACCCCATGTTGGATTAACATTGTAGGTAAATCTAGCTTTATTGATGTGCACTATAGTCTCAGAGGAAACATATGCAACCTCCCATGCAGAGAAGTTATGTTTTAATGTCTCTTCGTTTTCATTGAACGAAACGTACAACAACATTTTTTCTCTACAACAGTTTTCATAGTCAGAATGTTTATTGTATTTGAGAAACCGTATCACAGAGGGTTTTTTTTATTTTTGATATGGGTGCATCATTTTTTTTGTAATGGGATACGAATTCTGCTAAGTGGATATGCCTAATAGGAGATGGATGATGAAGGTAATAATCAACAATAACATAGCATGTCTTATGAATTGTCAGGCTCTTGTTCTAGAAAAACTGATGGTTTAAGCACAAATGTGTGTTTTTCAAGTGGATATGTGTTTATGAAGACACATTTTCTTGAACTACAAGTGAGGGGTAGGGAAAGTGCAATGTGAACTGCTTGTTGAGCAGACATTTGTTGAAGATTAAGCAATGTGTTGCCAAGTATCATTTGTATGGAATCAATATGACTTATTTCATGTTCTTTGTGTATTCTTCTGAATGCACTTGTCATAGATTTGTCAACCTTTGTCATATATGAGGTACAATAGGATGTTGCAGCATATGCATTGAGCACGTACTGCGCATTTGTATTTGCTTTCCACATAACTGGCATGTCCTTGGAGAAAATGTTGTTCCAAATATGGGAAAGCTTTCGTTTAAGGAAAACTGTTGGTTGCTTAAGCATACATTTATGGCTTTGATGTACTCATCTTCTGATAGATTTAGCTCTGTCAAGAATGCATCGAAGCTCATCATCTTGTCAAATTCTCCTTGTTCTATAAATGCGAACAAGGATTTAGATTTCTCAACAACAACATTGCCCTCTAAACTAAGTGGCTCTATGATTCTTGTAGCTCTCATTGGCGGCACGGGAAAGTTATATCTGCAATGCAAGTTTTTTTGTTTTCTACAACTTATTGTATGGTAATGTCTATGAACTTTGGCAAGTTCTAGATCAAAATGATCTATGTTGCATGTTATGTATTTCTCCACAAATTGTTTGATCTCTGAGTTGTTGTCAGCTCCATAGACTGGTGCACCCTCTATCCAAAACAATGCGTGGTCATGTTCATTTCCCCGATTCTAGAATTCAGTCAGAAAAAAGTAGTTTGATATTTTTCTGAAATTTTTTTCATCATGGCATATCAATTGTCTCAAAGCATTTATTCTATGTCTATAGTAGCGAGTACATGTCACTTGGTCTTTTCTTATGAGTTAGTCAATGTGATTGTTTTCTAGTGTATCGGTTTGTTTTTTACGTTTCTTGTTTCTATGCAGGTCAGATACGACAGCTACCAATGGATCCCAACAATGATATGCACTTGTAAATGTGATGAAAAATGTTGGTGGGCCCAATTGTCGTATCATTGAAAAAATAGTTTTTTTGTTTTGTTGCAAATATTCAGGAGAGGTGCGAATGTTTTTGAAATCTATGTATCCAATATCAGATTTCAGAATTTTTTCTAGGTTTACTTTGTACTTCACATCCTTGGCCAACAAATTTCTTCCTTGTAAATGACCTTTTCTTATTCGGACCCACATGTAGGAGAGAAATTGCTCTATTATTATGTGCATTGTTTTCAAAAACAAATTTGTTATATGTCAGGAGAAGTCACTGCTTGAATGTAGCACCTCCCATTGGACTATTTTATGATAACTGAATCATTTTGTAATGTCAATGGCACGTGGATATCCATAGAAGAGTGTTGGAAATTTCATTTCCTCAGTGAATTTGTCCTTGAATATTCCAAGTGGGCGTTGCCCCTCAGCAGGTGCAATTTCGACAATCTTGTCTTGGAAGTCACGAATGCACTGTGAATCAGTGAATCCATGCACCAATGTCTCAACATGTGTTTCACTCTTCGATTCATCACGTGTATCAAATTCACTAGAATTTTCAAGAGTCTCTGCAGAGTTGGCATCCTCTTCTACAAGAACACTGTTCCAGTTCTCATTTATACAAATGTTATGTGCTTTGTACAAGGCCCTGCAACATAATTCCTTTAATGCTTTCATAACAGCATGCCAACACACTTTTCCTGTCTAATAGACATTTTTGTATCGCAAGTGTCTTTTCAGAGCCACAACAATTGTCATTGTATCGCTAAAGAATTGTGGCAAGGCTTTTTGCACAACATCTAGCTGAATAGGCACATTAATAATTGATCCTGTTAAGCCCATCTGGGGTCGTTTATATCCCCAAGGCCTAATTTGTGCAAATGCAATTCACAGAGACACAAGTCTCTCCTCAAGTTCCATAAGTGCACTTACATCTAGTAGTGGTGTATTACATCTTATTTGCTCAGGGGTTTCAAATTGTGGAAGTTTTCCATTTTCAAGCGACCGTTTGCATGGAAGACAATTTTTTCCTCTGGAAAATGGTTTATCGTGCGCTGTCAAGTGGAGGTATTCTGCTTGCAAATCAGGCATGAAAGACTTACTGTTTTTTGAAAAATTCAATTGTTCACAAATTGCACATGCAATGGAAGGAATGTCTTTAATTTTTTTCATGTACGTCTATCTTGCATTTTTCTTTCACAGGGAGGTATGAGTAGAAAGTGTTTGTTGGTTTTCATTGGTAGTAGTGCATGGTGTTGCTTCTAGGCCACAAAATGTGACAGTTGCATGACCATTCTGGGATATGCGACTGTACCTGTTTGTATTCTATTGTGCACGAACAAATTTCTTTAGCTTGTGATATGTGAGTTTCTCTATAAAAGGAAGTGCAACAATGTATTTTTTTCTCTCACACATGACCTTTTTCAAGTTGTGGTAACTTACTCTACATTTCTTGTCCAAGGGCACGATGACCTGGTGACAACTAGGGTGAATTTCACTCTGATTCAGGTTGTCATAACTTAGTGTACATTTTTTGTTTAAGTGGTGTAAGGCCTCATCACAAATGGGACGAATTTTACGCATAACGTTTTTCAAGTTGTGATAACTTACTCTACATTTTTTGTTTAAGCCCTGTATGGCCTCATCACAACTGTGATGAATTTCACGCATGGATTTTTTGTTCAAGCCCTGTATGGCCATATCACAACCAAGAGGGGTTTCATTCTCACTAAAAAGCATGTGACACATATACAAATTCGATGTGTTTTGGATGGCATGGAAATTCAACCTTGAACCACTGATATGTCCAAGCAAAGGTTCATAATGGATATGTGTTGTATATGTTTTCAACGAGAGGATGTCAATTGTTCGATCGTAATTTGAATCAATAGACCAAGAATGGACAATGCCATCTGGCAAGGCCAACCAGACCTGGATATTTACTCTGAACATGATAGACAACCATTGCAAAAAAAAAAATCAACCCTCCACATTCCCTTTTTCATATGGCAACGCCATGTTTACAAGGTATTCTTGCCAACTTCCAATTGCCGGCATATTTTGTAGGAGATGTGGTGAAAGGTGCTCATGCAAGAATCTAAAAGCCTATTGGTTTCTGCCTATAATTGCATTGAAAAAGGTCTATACAGTGTAAATCCGTAGTGAATACACATCAAAATCCGCTGCTACCAAACAAAAAATTGCATTGAATAACCTATCTCCACAACTAGACACAACAGTTGTTGCTAGCTGTAAACCATGGCAGTCTATGTGATGGATAATCCATTTCCATTGTGATTCAAGGTCTTTGAAAATGAGGGACAAGTAAATATGAGCTTCTTCAACATTGCATATGGACATTTTTCTATACAGTAGTGGTTCATAATGACCACTAACAACATTGGCATCATGGAACAAGATGCAATATGGATTGTCAGATGCAGTTTTGTTGAATAGTAGATATCTTGTTTTTCTTGTCAATGAACATATTCCAATTGATATATTGATCCAATTAGACAACCACCGTATACAAAATGTATCTCCCCAAAGTTCCCTCTCATATGCAGGCAAAATTGGAGATGTAGACAACCACATCTTTGAAAAATATGTTTGGACATCATGTATTCCATGCAACTTCCGAAGAAAATCAKATTCCAGTTCGTATTCATACGAYTCCAATGCCTCAGCATCGCCATTTTTTAAACAACCCAAGAAATAATCTATCAATTCATTGCGCAAGTCGGTTGAGGAATATCGGAAATGCAGTAGAACTTGAAATGCATCGAAAAGGCAATCCCCTGCAATATACRAGAATGCATCCAATCTAAAAATCCCATTGCTATGCAAAACCTCATCAATGTTGTCATGTATAATGGAGTGTGTATCTATTTCATACGACTCAACATCTATTACTTCTTTCATTTTTTGAACTGTCATTTTGAAGTTGTTTGTTAGATACTTTCAGTTTGCATGAAAACAGAGAAAAGGGGAAAAAAAGAATAAAAGTAGGAAAAAAAAGGGAAAGCAAAATAGGAAAACTACAAGCGTGGAACTGGGTACCAATCCCCGTATGTATCTTGCAACCTTCTTCTTGTCAACTTCAATCCCCCCTAGTCCCCATAGAAGATGAGAATAAAATAAACCCACACTGGAAAGCGAACCAAACAAAAAGAAACAACGATAATAAATAACACCATAAATTTACTCAACAGAAAGATCGATTTGAACCTATTCATGGCATGCATCCTACAAGCTTCTTAGAGCCAGAAAAAAGTTCTGCAAAATACAAAGGATAGGACAAAGGAAATAGTTGGACGCAGTTTTCCGACCCACAAAATAAAATAATCCCCTGTGTTTACACCCCGGTGGATGGTTCCCTCTTTTGATAGCTCCGAACTACTTTTCGAAAATCCCTCTGCATTGCAATTTTTGAAATAACTATCGACATGGTAGCCAGCATATGAAGATGCATGGTTTCCAGGAACATAAATTAAGAGCACAAAGAAAGATGGTCTGCAACAAAATTTCGAGGCAGGGATTCCCACCATTGAAAAATACCAACGAAAGGATGGCACATAAACTTACCTGTCAACGAGGGATGACAATAGCTCAGCCCCTAAAAGTGCAAATTGCAACAACAGGTCCAACTACTTGCAAAGTTGAAGAACAACAAACCAGTGACAACCACGAAGAGGTCCAACTGCGACTGTAGGACCTCAACTTTGCAAAGTTGAATTAAACAAGAACAAGGATCATGGAACGAACCAACGAACAAGCATCGACCACTGAACCACTGATGTCAGTGGAGAACAATTCAACACAATTTCACTGCAAACAACACCATCAAAAAAATGGAATGAAATTGTATTGCAACGCCTCTGTACAATAAACATTTAAGATTGTTAGACTTGTTAGGTAAATACTTAAGACTTTCAGAACTGTCGAAGGGCATAGTCCTGTGAAAACATTTAAGAAAAAATGCAGGGTGGCAGGCCTCTTCTCTCAAAGCACACAAGAATAAAGAAAAAATCACACATAGTAATATGCTAGAGAATGTATTCTAGTTATTAGAAAATGCTAAAGCAAACATTCGAACTAATGCTAGCATTAATCCACCTTCGACCAATGCATAAGAAAATATATGATTCAAAAATACCATATACGATGAAATACTTTGGATATGCCAACATATATAACACTGGGAATAGCAAAGTCAGAAATAAGACCTCCAATCCGTTGTCCAATGAGATCATGACAAAAAAGGTACTTTTTATTATATAAAAATTGGTGTTTTTAGTTCCCTGGTTCCAACAATAGATAATATGGAAAAAATTGTGGTCAATGGAAAATCTAATACAAGGTCAACAAATTATCAATTACTATAGTCCCTCTATGCCTACAACAGAGATTAATAAGAGTGGCTACTTCATGTCTTTAAAAGTTGAAGTAGAATTGAACAAATGTAGGTGTTAGTAACTATTGACAATGTCACAAGTGTAAATGAAGTTTTCAAAACATTCCTAAAATAAATAAATTGATGAATAAAAGATGTGGCATATTAGTCCTATCAATAACACTCCAAAGTATAACTAAACTAGAACACTTGAAGTATTTGCTTGGCTTGTAAGGAGGTTAGGGATCAAGCATTATATCTCACCCAAGAGTATAAGGAGGTAAGAGGTAAAGAAAACTCCCTTTAGTGGGATAAGCTTCATTTGTATATTTAATGTCAACCCTGGGTTAGGTGAGAAGGGGTAATGTGACAGGAAAATCCACTTGCTCGACACTTTCTTGAGGTGAGATTACAACTATTGAGCATCACATGATACTAGCGTGGAGGTTTACAAGCCCAAATACTAGCTTTGGAGGGATGACTTATAGGGCTTATCGAAACAAGTAACCATTAATTTCTTCCTAGAATAGGATTATCCCTTTCAATTGGAAGGAGATATTTCCATATAAGGATATATTATTCCAAGGGGTATTTCCTCCATATAAGGAATTCGATTATGTGAGAGAAGAAGGAAGTTTATTCACCGAAGCCAATTCGTTGCACCTAATTCTCAGGACCTGAAGCAACTAGGGTCAGGACCAAACTAACTAAAGGGAAAGAAGGTTTGAATTAGTGGATTAATGGTTAGAGGGTGAGTTGGTTAATGGGTAAATGGTGAGGGGGTTAGTAGATTAGTGGTTGGGGTTATTTTGGGTTATGCAGGTTACGTATTAAGGGTTTTATGGTAGTGTGTTGGAGTTAGTGGATTAGTGGATCATGTTTAACTTAAATTTAGGAGGTTAGTATGTTAGAAGCTAGGAGTTTAATGACTTGGTAATTAAATATAGCAAACAAATTAAGGAGTTGGTGAGTTATTTCTACTATTATTCATGAAAATTTATACCAATCATGTAACTTTTCACTATCCAACTATGCATATTTTTCACTACTTCCTCTAGAGTTATGAGGTTATATAAGTAATTCAAATTTGTATAATATGGTTAAATGTTTTTGGTTTTCACATCTAATTATATTATAAACCTAAGTTCTCTCTCATAAGTATACTAGGAAATTGCAATATATTAGTTAACATTATTATTGAGAGGAATTTATTATTCATAATCAACATAAATTTTACATTATAAAAAATAATTTGAAAAGTTGATTAATTTGTAGTCAATGTGCTTTGACTTTTAAATAATTCTCAATTTCTCAATAAAGTTTTCAAAAGTCTCCAAAAATTTATCTATTAAATTGATTATTCTTTAAATTGAAAAATAAATTTTAAACTTTTAAAATATAAATTCATATTTTGTGATTGATTTTTAACTATGATTAAACAATTTTTATGTGGTTTTACACTTAATTGTCATATTTTTAAAAATTATTTTAAAAATTAAAAATTAAAAAATCAAACAGTTTGTCATGTGTCCTTATTAATTATGACCATCAATACTTATTTGTACACATGTCACATCTATTAATGTCACTTCTATTAATCATTTTAGATATTCCATAAATATAGTAACAAGAGTTTGAAATATTAAAATTAATTATTAATTTTAATATTTCAAACTCGTATTCCAAGGGGTGTTACTTGTGCAATGATGACGACTCGATGCATAGTAATGAGCCTCAACCCTTGGTTCTTTACACTTCTCTCAAGGTCGATGGATAATGTGAATTATCCTTTCCAAACAGGTTGCATTTACCATAGAGAATTAATGCATGGTACGAAGGTGGTTACATTCGCAAGGGATAGTATAGGAACCATGAACATATACAACAATTGGTTGAAGGTTGTATTTATTATGGATATCATGACTGGATTCAACATTGTAATTCATAGACACCCGGGATGGATTGAAACACTAAAATTTTGAGAGGGAAGGTGCCTCATTTCCTACTTCTCTTCTACACTCTTCTGGCCTAGTCTCACTCAGGTTGGATCTTCTGGCTCTTTTGTATTTCTCCTCCCCATTAGCATGTTGGGGGAACGAGGCAGAGTGCGTTGAGGTAGTGGGGTCTTTATTGGTATTGGAAGGAAATATGTAAGCCCCTCTTCGATGGAAATCGATGTTGAAAGCGATCAGTGATCACCAGCCAGTGCAAGAAGTAGATCTAGAGCAGGCAGATATCCAAAATGAAACTGAATCTTGGGGTTGTATTGTAGAAGAAGAAATACCCACAAAGACATTCAACAATCAATCTATTCCATCTCTAGATATCGCAATGCACTTTATTGAGGTCCAACCAGCCGCAACTAGGTCTATGATTAATGGTGGTGGCACCACTCTCCAGGAAGAAGGTGAGATCTCTCATGGGACAAAGGAGGAGGGTGACACAGTTTGGTTTTCTAATGACCATCTCTAACTGATGTTTGAAATGTGAAATGATGTGGCAGACTAAATATTATGGCAGGAAACTATGGAGTGAAGACTCGACCAACTACTTAACATGTACTCACATTCCAAGAATAATCATCAAAATATGGAAAGAGGCCAAGCTGGAACCATATCCCCAGAGTGGTCGACCACAACCAACAACAAAGGAAAAGGCAAGCAGGATGGTGACTGAATCTGGGCAATTTTTTCATGTTTTTATGTCTGTCTTCTCTAGTTAGCGTATTCTACTTGCTAAATGTTATATATGGTCAATTATAGAAAACACAATGAGTTGACATTGCATTCAATATTTTGTCTTTGTGGTAGCATTAAGGATATGATGACCTCCTCTTCTGCTACTAAAAAGGCATCAATCTTAGAAGCAACAACCAAAGGTAAGCCAATTTCTTTTAAGGACATTCTTATTTATTCAAAACCAATTTTGGCCCGTACTAATCCTCCCTAGGGATCAACATTGTTGCTAACCCTTCCTTATGTGTGGAGAAGGAAAGGATGTCGTTATTTTTAAAATTTGACCTAGCATGGGTTAAGTCGGAAGAATATTATCATCTAGAACATGATATGATTTATAGAATAATTGACATTTGTTCAACACTTAAAATTTCTAAACATGGGATACAATAGTAATACTAGGGCTCCTTCCTAAAAAATAATTTTGTAATCCATATGAATGTAAAAGGATGTTTCGTTCTTGAATTTGTATTTGAATGCAACAAAGTTGCATAGGTAATTGGTAAGGGCCCGACTTTATGGACAACTTTATCTTCTTTATGAAGTTGTGGCATTTGGGTTCTAACCCCCACATGAATCTTTTAACAAAATGAAATTTCCTAATCTCCCCATGGAATATTAGAGTACGAGTCTCCATATTCCATTAATGATACTATGGGGGAGTATATTTCCCTAGTATTACCCTAGTTTTAGAGACTAACTAAACTTGAATGTGTATTTATGTTAATATAAGCATAGGTCTTACTAACCAAAGTGTGTTGGAGAGCATATATCAAATATGGAAATAAATTTTGGATTACGTACACACTACCGTTTTATGAAAACTTTTTGTTTTGATCATGGACATGTGGTACCCTCATCTCAAATGGTAATGATTTCATAGACTATCAAAGGAATAAACAAGAAGCCTTCTTAGTGGAAAGATTCTACAATGGAGCCCCATTGGGGTGCAACAAAGACATTGATACAATCATGAATTTGGATTCAAATCCTTCTCTATAATCTCATTGTGGGAAGAATCTTCTAAGAAAGGTAAAAGGAGGCATGAGTTATGTTATTTGGATCAAGACAATAATCTAAGTTTTATGGCTCCATTCAACAAGGAAAATCATTTACTAGTGATAGAAATTCGAACAATCCTTGCTTGACAGGTTGGTTAGACTACAATCAAGGAAAAGTAAAGGAAAGGGGCATAAATGTAGGAGTGTGATCTTCATTTCATAGTGGACACATATACCTAATTAAGAAACCAAAACAATAAATACCTTATTTTGGAAAATATACAATAATCAGACACAATTGTGATTGTAATTAGATATTCAAACTCAAAAAAATTAAAAAAAATTGAATCCTAAACTTAAATTCAAACCCTATAAAAGCCAAAAATCAAAATAAAAACCCTTAATAAAACAAAATAACATATGTTAATTCCCATTTTAATAAATACAATTCTTTGTGTTTTTATTTAAGCCCAAAAAATCATTACTTTTATTTTATGTAGTACATTACTACTTACAAGTGATGTTTAATCAACATTTTGTCATAGTTATATTTTATATTAATGATACTTAAACAACACATTAAAAATTTGAAAAGGTGTGGCTAGGTGTTTAAGTGGGAAGCATTACAAAGTTCAAACATTTTATGTGAAAACAAAATAAATGTGAGTTTATTGATAAGTCACATCATTTTATGTGAGAACAAAATAAATGTGAGTTTATTGAGAAATCCACATCATTTATCAAGGTATCACATTAAGTGTAATGAATGAAAGTAATAGATATAGGTGACATGTCGAGTGAAATGGAAAAATTTACATGATGTTTTATATACAACATAAAGAAAAGTTTATGGAATCCTTGACAACTTCCAAGTAATATAGATTATATACAATGCATCAACAATCGATTCATTAAGAGTAAACATGTCATGAAGTGGGATTTAAATCCAAGTGAAGATAATATAAATATTTTTTCCTCACAAACACTCAAGCTATACCTAATTGATTCTCTCTCTCTCTCTCTCTCTCTCTCTCTCTCTCTCTCTCTCTCTCT
>SNQJ01S0028393.1:34789-63146 GCA_010110895.2 Picea sitchensis
TTTTTTCAATCCACTAATACAACCAATAAATTAGCAATGTTTTATTTAATATATACATACAACATTTTCAAATAAAAAACATACTTTATAAATCAAAATTGCAAAAATATCTTAAAACAATAGACCAAAAATCTCATCTAATGTGATTTAACACCCTAAAATATGTTTTCAAAGAGTTTCAATGGGAAAAATGTGTGTTCTTGTTTGCGCCTGTGCTTGTGAAATAAGTGAGGCTAGTTGCAAGTCCCGAGAAACTTTGAAAAAATAGATACTCGAGCCCACTCATGGATTTTTAGCTAAAAAAGGCTTTTGTAGCATTATAGTATGCTTATGTCTAGATGTTAAATAATGGAGCAATTGTTACTCGTTCATGTTGCCTCAAAGATTTAGTAAAAAAAATGTACAAAACTTATTAAGTCACTGGAAACAAAAATAAAGTATTATGATCACAGTGTTGCACTAACAGTTCATCTACATGTAATACCCCAGTTTACACCCTTGGAATGCATTGGATCAGATTATGTATAATTTGTAAATGAAATATTATAATGATAGGATTTGAGCCAAGTGAGACTAAATAAATGGTTCAATGTATAAATGATGTACATATGCTAGTATGGATTTCTAGTGTGAATCTCAAGGACAAGGCATGACTAGTGAATGGCTAGGCATGTAGATGATGTAACTATATTCTATGTGTTAGAATATTGAGACCTATGAATAATCATACAACAATATTAAACACAAGAACCTTACTAGTCTATCCTCATATCCACATAACAACAAAATTTAATCATAATAAGAAAGAAACAAGAGAAAATGAGTACACCAAATATACGTGGTAAAACCCCAAAATGGGGAAACATCCACGGGAAGGTATTGTCTTCTTTATTCTTCAGAAATCTCCAATATTACACTTGAGATCCCACACATCACACTCTATCTTCACATCATTCCAATGTATGTGATCACTATGTGATCCTTTATTTCAATGTACCTCATGGGTCTCTCTTACCTCTATTACATACCAAGAGGTATGGAGGAATTACATCCCAAAATACATATGAGATAAATGTAATTTCACCTCTTTATATAATGAATGGTAACAAGAGTATATTACTTCATGATGCTTGTGGGATAACTCTTTTACATAATAGTAGACATTAATACCTTCCAAATCAATACATTCCAACAATACCACATAAGTCATCATTACATATTCCAACACTCCCCCTTAATGAGGACTATGGAGAAGGAAGACTTATGGAAGAAGATGGCATTACAATACCTTCCAAAGTAACACTTTCCCACAATACCACACAAGTCATCATTACATATTCCAAGATTATGGACCATGTCGTAGGATTTCCATAATGAAATCAAGCTATGTAGTTGTTAATGTTGGAATATATTATATAGCGGACCAAGAAAGTTGTGGAGATCATGCGAGCCTGAGGTACTATGATTCTACCATAGGGGAAGAGGAAAGGGTGTTTATGTGAAAGTAATTCTTAACTGCCAAGTATCAACCTAAGATTTCATCTCATTTTCCATAATATGCCTTAAATGAAGCCATATACCCCCATTGGCTTAGAAACTCAATGATTGTATGCATGTAGAGGTTGGTGGGGGAAATCCGATCACACAATTAATGAATCATGCACTAATTACAATAATTATGGGGAAGTTTAAGAGTACTTAATTTGTCATTGTTTAAAAAAAAGGGATATCCACATATGTCGAACACCTTATGACAATTTCTCATACACACAAATCAAATATTGGTACACCAATGTTTACATGTTGAAAACCTTAAAAGAGGGAGACAACCCACAATCGTAGACAACATGGCCACTTGAGGCAATATATGAATTCAAAAATGAAATAGATTACATGAACATTTCTGACAATCGATGATCAAAAAATGTCCCTCCATGCTATTTAAATAGATATCATGGACCAATTAGGTGTTAAGCGATGGATAAAATGCCATTAATATCAAGGAGAATATGAACCATCGTATCTCTTTATGTCTAGAACATAATTATCATTATTGGATTAGTTAGTTACAAATGCACACATAAAGAAAACACTAAAGAGCCACACTTTACCTAAAGACACATTACACCAAGTTGATTTTAACTAACTCAAATGTGTAAATATCCTAACATCCCCCTTAAGATCAACTTGGGGTAGAATTGAAAGATTTACAAAGGTGACACAGTAGGAGAAGGAAGGAAGCTTTAGAGCCTATTCCCCCATCAATGACAACATCCTCAACTCCTAACATACCTTGAAGATTTTAAAACTTGGCTTTTGTAAGGGTCTTTGTGAAAATGATTGCAACTTAATCATTTGTTTGACAATAGAACACTTTGAGAATGAGAGCTTGAGGAAGATTCTTAATTAAGTGCATGTGTAACTCAATGTGTGTGTTGTGATAAATTACTTACTTTTCTTTTTTATATTGTATTTGGCCTTCTCTTTTGTAAATCTTTCGTTCCAAATTTTACTAACCAAATTTAGCCACTAGTAAATAGTGATATAAAATTAAATTAATTATAATTATAATTCATGATAATTGAATTTTACTTTACTTGTTTCTTTTCTAAGTATTGTATTTGGCCCTCCCTTTCTCTTCTTATAAATGTTCCTTTACTAATCATACTGACCAAACCTGGTCACGAGTGAACATTGATATTATATTGAATTAATCATTACTCATAATAAATGTTTTTTCATATGCGTTTATATAATATTCTAACAAATATTTCATTCTTTGGTCTACTAGTTTTTAGGAAGGACTTTGATCCTCGTATATAGGGTTCCAATCATGTTTAGGTATCTATAATTTAACCAGGACCTAGATGGTGATGTTACCACTTGTGATTAACCAATTGGATTAAACATAACTCTATTTTCCCAAGCGACATCCAATACCCAATTTTTTATTAAAAAAACATATCAACAAACTTTCATTAATAACTTATTTTCTAAAAACACAACTTGGAAAACCTTATGATAGCTTATCTCCATTGATAAAAAAAACAAACTCACAACTTTAAAAACCTTATCATAACGATCTTATGATTGTTGATCCATTTCCCTGTTAGGGACAAGAGTCAACCTTGTAGGGTATTCTTGTAAATAGTTATCTAGATCTCCTATTCATTTTTATAGAGGTGGTACTCCTCTTTCTCACTTAGATTTTCAATATACTTATTCAAAACATAGATTCATACATTCATAACATAAACACTTGTGAGTGGAGTAGGTGGTACACTAAATGAACATATACCAAATGAATTATAGTAGAAAGATAATAACCTCACATCTAATAACATAATAGCTACATCCATTAATTTAGGTAATGAGAAAAAAAATTGAAGCAAGATCCATAGATAGAAAATAATACTAATGGCCCATAAATCAAAGATATTTAAATGATTTCATTCATTTAGAATCATAATATGCATAGGAGAAACACACACAAGATATCATGCTTTATAAAAAAAAAATTGAAACCACAAATGTTATGAACTCATGGAATAACTCTTTGCGAGACTAAAAAATAATTACGCATTGATGTTCAAGTTTGAATAAAGTGCTTACCTATCACAAAACACAATGTTCATGATACTTAAATGATTAAAGTAAATGCATTCATCCATATGGACTAGGATGGGGCTCCCGTGGACCAAATAAAATATCAATAGTAACCTAGAAGAAGGAAATAAGTGCAATCAAGAATCAAATTTACAAGTAAACAATAAACCAATAAATATAGATGATTCATAGACTAGGAAGAAAGAAGGGAAATGCTTCAAAAATGAAATGCACTCACAAAAATACTAGAGGAATGATAGATGGATCTCTCTCTCTCTCTCTCTCTCTCTCTCTCTCTCTCTCTCTCTCTCTCTCTCTCTCTCTAGTGTCCCCTATGAATATTCCTCTCTTCTTCTTTTACAATCTTCATCTTATTGAAGCTTCTTTAGGTTTAGGGTTAGGGTTTTATTTTCCCCTTTGTAAATATGAATTTAGATATTCATGTCACCAAATGGGACCCACTTCAAATATTCACGAATTTCTTTTAATAAATCATTTTCCCAAAATAATTTGTTTTCAAGCCAGAAATAATCGTGATGGTATTTAATTTTTAGGGAATGATAACTATCATTGTATCCATAGAAAACTCTTCTAATATGTTCTTCATGTTTCTATCTTTCCAATGATATTTTTGTTTGCTCAATTTGGACATCAGGATCAAAAGTTATGGCCTCTGGACGATAAACACTTAGCAGTGGTTGATCTATTCTCCATGTGAATCTTGGCCCTTGATTTGCAAATCTACCCTATTTATCCCACATGCACCATGGGAGGGTACTAATTACATTTTTATAAGTAAAATGGTATCTCATATTATTTGTGTGTGAAGTAGACATAGCCATGGAACCTTGTGTATCTTGTGCATAGTATAGCGTTTGGTTGCCACCTCATCACCCAATCATCATGCCAAGTCACTACTCGGTAATCAATGTCTAACAAATATCATTCAAGTGTCACCCAGGGATAGGTCCACTTCTAATATGTATTATATTGAGAATTAAATGGAACACATGGGTAAATATATAAAATACAACAATACAATGAAACCCAACATCTATTAATGAATAAAATAGTAGAGTATTGTAGAACACAAACTAGCTAGAATAGTGGTATCTTATCTCTGAAGAGAAATAGATGTCGTTTACACTTATTTGAAAAACATTGATTACAAAGAGGAAAAAAAGGGCCTTTTATCATGAATCCTAAAAAACAAAAAGGCAAAAACCCTAAACATCAAAACCCTAACCCTAGAAGATGAAATGCCAAAAGTATTGCGGACCCTGAGGTGGTTAGTTGATACATCAACTTCCCGAGGGAACACATTTTGCATATGATATCCATTTTGTGTGCACAATAGCTCGTTGGAAAGAACTATCTAAGGATTAAAAAATTTGGTTGGGGCTAGGGAATTTCCATATCAATGCCTAGCCCAACCGAATGTCCAAAAAACATCGTTTAGAGCCTCAAGATGGCCCCGAAAGTTTGGGACCCAAAAAACCTTAGAAAATTGCCGAGAATATAGAGAACCGTTGATTCATTGGAAGAGGTTCGTGGCCACCAATATCCACTTGGATTAGTCCTCCCTTATTAGGAAGTGATGGTCTCTATTTCTTCAAGTTCCCTAATCATATGGGGAAACTTCTGTTGAATTTAGATCCTAGAGAGCCACTTGCCTTGGTGAAGAAGTTGTCATGCTTTGACGACCTGGTAGAGTTGTTTTTTCTATTGGCGGGTTCCTTTCATCTATGTATCCATGGTTTGATATACTATATCATGTTCAAGGTAGTATGTGTTGATTTATGTAGGGGCCAAGTGCTCAACTACCTTTGAGGTGTCGAGTAGAGGTGGAAAATATGGGTAAAGGAGATCCACATTAAAGACTGGATACAAGCCGAGGAATGGGGGAATAATTAATTCAAAATAATTATCACCTACAACATTAGTGATGTTGTAAGGTCTTGTTGAGCACTCAACACACCCTAAAAAGCCTTTATCAATTTTTTTACTTTTTTGGGTACTACTTGATCTTCTGCACTGTCTGATTTGACTTCATTTTGAGAAATGTTTTGTATTTGATCATTTTCATGACTCTCATCACCTATTCAGGTTTGATTGAACTTATGAAACCCCATGAATAAAAATACCTCAACAAATGAATAAAGAATCGATGACCAAACATCTCACCCAACACGCTTAGGTTCGACATCAGAAGGAATCAAAGAAGGGAAAGGAACCACTCGGAAGACCACAGTCGTCAAGAATTGATCTCCATTGGCATCGGTGGAAGGAAGTTTTTGTTTGCGTTAAGTTTTTTCATAAATATATCATTGATAGCCAATTCCTCTTCAGTATCGGTAAAATATGGGGGAACATGCATTAACAAAGAACGAAAAGATATCGTCGATAGCCGATGTTCAACGTGCTTTATTGGAATCAGGGAAAACCAAGAAGGATCACAACAAACATTATGACCATGATAAAATTTATCCCCGATCACCGATCCTTGATGCGTTTTCAGCATCGGGTTTTTTTCAAGAGAGTCGGTTTGAAAATCACTTTGATAGGTTTATCGTCGATTATCGATCCTGGACACTTTTTGGCATCGACAAGCTAAGGTTTGTTTTAGAACGAATAACTTAAGGGAATTTCTGACTTTGATTAATACAATAAAATTAATTCATTGGTCTTCAATGCCACGTGTCTTTACCAGGTAAGAGGGTCGTACAGTCTAGTTCTATCCCGAGTCATTCTTGGTTCCCTACGTCTGAGTCACACCTCTAAATCAGCTTCGTCGTGTCAGATTTATACGGTAAGATCTATCGTCGTTGGAGATTTTGTAGGAGGATATCAATGAAAATGTTCATAACACAACCCTATTCCCCGATCCACCCACTGAAAGAGTGACACAACATGACGTTTTAGAATTAGATACGATCGGATTTTGAGCATTTAAAGAGATAATTAATATCTGATACAACATTAGTTGCTACCTTGTGTGTCGATCAAAACAACTGTTTAAAATCATCGATAAACCACATCACCACCCATGCCTCCGTCATCAAACCATGATGAATTTAAGTTCTATAGATTCGATGACAGATTTATTGAAAATTCACTCATAACCCAAATTGAATGGTTGATGCGACACGGTAAGATCTTTCATGTTTAAAATCTCTTGAGCCATTGTGAACGAAATCATCCTTCGCGTAAGAGAATTCCAGAGCGTACGAAGGAGCAAGAAAAGCAACTCAAAGGTTGTATCGACCCCGAGATTATCAAAATAACCAGGCTCTAAAAAGCTTCAGAGGTATGTATCTGAGTCTGTAAATTTGTTGGATGTAGTTTATATATGTGTGTTTTTCGGGTTTTTACACAGTCTCTGAAATTTTGATTAAGTTACAGGAACAATGCCACCAAGAAATCCAACCTCCAGACACTTGCCGAGAGAAATGAAGATAAAAGAACCAGAGACGGGTGAAGGTTCTTCTCCAAGAACCACAAGGCAATTGGAGTACGTCCCTAGGCCGGAGCCTGTCGTCAAGAAAGAAACAAGGAAGGTTTTTGTCTAGCCTCCGACATTTGGCAATACAGAGACAAGCACTGGGTCCAAGATGGCTCTCCCACATTTTGGAGATCTCTTTAACAAGATCAGATGAGATGAATACCCAGAATATGTCCCACACAGTGGTCTGGATGTAAGGGCACTCGACGACCAGGTGTTCCCAAACATCCAACGACCGTATCTACATACAGTGGAAAGTAGAACCCCCATTTTTCCATGCATAGATGTCATGAAGTGGCTCATCGACCACACTGACACACATAAATTTTTAATCAATGATGGAAATGGTGGGTGAGTCGGAGTGTTCCTCCCGGTAGAAGTTCAGAAATACTACAAACTTAGAGACCCTAAGGAGTGACTAAACACAAACTTCATGGTGAAATTATACGAATGCCACGACACCAGCCGAGTGATGGCCTCATGGTGGAGGGAGGACAAGAAGTTTACCAACTGGAGCACTGTCTTGTACAGGAAAATTAACCTAAGGGAGCCATATGTCTACTTGATGGATCTCATATGCCGATTGTATGGAGAGAAAAATTGCTCCAGGTTTTCAGAGGCATGGATTCCTTTGGCATACACAGTTGCAATTGTCGGGTGAAACTTCAACTGGGGAGCAATAATCTCCAAGAAACTGAGCATCTATGTGCAGTAGGCCTAAGCACCGAAGGAAGGGGAAGCACAAACTTTTTACATGGCTTCATACCTACTCGATGTCATGTGCGACAGAAACATCTTCGCCGACATGAATCTGAGTTGGCATGTTGCAGAGCTCTCAGTCCACATCTACTTCAGTATACTATGGGAAAATAGGTATAGGAAATCTTACTCCCTCATCTGCGATGAATTCATTGCCTAGATTTATTTTATTCTTTTTAAGAAGGAATTCCCATGGCAACTGACAATAGCCAAGAAGATGATATCCAAGGTATGCCATTGGTATTTTGGACGAGCGTGCCACCTACATCAGGGTGTTTGGGGCCACTAGAGCGCCACATCTCCTACCAGCTCATGTCCCAGACTGTCTTGCCATAGGAGAAATATGTTATCAAACCATCTTGCAGGGATAAAACGCCACCTTGGTCAAGGACAAGAAACATGCTTTCATACCCTATTGTTTCCATGTATGGTTCTACTTGGTAAAGGATACTGCTCAATCCAAACAAGACGGAATGAGAAAACGTGAATTCAGATTCCGACGAGCCAATTCCACAAGCACGATCCAAAGGGCCTGGTCCTGCAACATGCTTCACAGTTTTCATCCTATTGGTCGTATTCTCACAACAAGTTCAAAGACAAAGTCTTCACAGAGAACGCCCAGGACTGGAACGAGCTGGTACAAAGGATGGTCAACCCAAAAATGACCAGGTTCAAGGCCATGAGAATGGATGAACAAGTGGAAACAATAGAGTAGTTGACTCAAGAATCCCTCAGAGCCAGGGAAGAAATCAGAGCGACAGAGGAAACAGAGGTGCATAACAAGAGACTGTCTATGAAACCAGATTGACAAGCAAGGGGATTTCTTCTAATGGAACAAGAACAACCAGTAATTGATCACTTGCAGAATGACCTGAACCTCGTGGAAATGACAAGGGTCCCTACCGACAACCCAATCAAAATACGGGTAGGTCCAAGTGACCCAGAACCAATATAAATTGAATAGATCATCGGGTTGGATAACCCTAAAGTTTCAACACCATGGGTCGGATCACTAGGGGACGTTTCAGCTCAGCCAGAGATAGTGAGGACAGTAGGGAGAGAAAGTGCACCAAACCCCCTCCATGACTTAATAATGATCTATGATGATGAGGAGAGTTCATAGGTTTCCCTGGTAACTCTGGTGCAGATCACAAAGGAAAAGGAACTCGAGAAGGGATCTTCCCCAATTCCTAATGCTCAAATTCAAAGCCTTCCATAGAGTGACAAGGAGGTTGAAAGTGTCTTAGAATCTGAGCTACTCGATGTACCAGGGACCCAAGTGAATAGCCCAAAGGACGATCTAGGGTTGGGTGAACAAGAAGAAGAAGTTCCATAATAGTAAATCGACATCTCAATGGCCGATTATCAAGTAAGTACCGAGCCTGCCCCTGATGCTTCAATTTCAGCTGGTACTTTACCTCCTGATGAGAAATAACCAGAGGCTAAACTTTCAAAACACATGAAAGAGGTTCAAGAAGCCAGTCTTGAAGAGATATACACCATAGAGAGCCTGAGAAACATGCTTACCTGGGGAGAGCAGCAAATCCCTGAACCCGTGGATGAGGTCATTGATATACAAGCCATATCTTATGACCGAAAGAGGAAAGCAATCATGAAAATAACCACCAAGAAGAGGATGATTATTCTAGATCGCTCCATCCTCATCACCATAGAGGAGAAATTGATTAGCACAGAGCATGCCAAGACGTCCGAGCTTATCAGCACAGGGATGACAAACAAAAATGCCACCCTAGATATAGTGAGGAAGGATGAAGAGGATATGGCCGTTGCACTGAAGGAGTTGGAGAATCTACGCCATTTGGAGAAATATTATCAGGACTCCACACAGACCACTGAATTCCTGAGAAGCAAATTCCAGGAGGCCTACAGTAAATTTATGAATGAGCGGCACCTTTTCACTACAATAATAGTCGATTTCAAAGAATACACCCTCATGGCACTGGCAACGTGAAAGGATATGGAAATATGGTATGAGAAATCAAACCTAACCATTGGAAGAACTTTTTTTATTAGTTCAACCCACCCTTTGCATGCACCTTTGGCCTGAATAAGTGGAAAGGATTGACTACATCAGCACAGTTCAATAGGGTCGATATGTCGAAGAGCACGACATCTGGGTACTAAGGGATAGCATAATCGATTGCATAAATAAGTTGGGCGAATAATAGGTTAAAATAGAACAATAACCTCATTACGAAATCCAAGAGAAATGGGCCGAGTGTAAAAAGAGTTGGACTAAGATCAACCGAGCAATGAGAGACATCGACCTTCCAGAATTCATCACACCTGATGACTTTGTCGACTTGCATGACATAGTCAAATTACATGTCGAACAAGACTCATCATGGGTTGCGGAGATAACAAAGGTGGCGTACATGGTGCCAAGCCAAGTGCAGCAGTTCATGGAACACCTAATCAAGGCTCAGACAGTGTTGCAACAGTTAAGTGCTAGAATAGTCAAGTATTGGTCATGGGTAGTGGAGATAAAGGAGATCCTTTCGGCCCTAATGGACCAACATAGATTCTCGTATGCTAGCACATGCAAGGATATTTTCATCAAATGGTTGGAGTATGAGAAGATTCATCCACTCAAGTGAAACCATTTGATGACTCTTAGAATACTGAGCGATGAAAGCGTCATGTGGTGATGTTTTGTTTTACTTAGCTTGCACTTTTGATAGTTATTTTTAGTTAATAATATGTTATAAATAAGGGGATCGGCCTATAAGAAGAGGTCGATGGTTTTGGAAAATACCCTCATTTTTGGATTGTAAAGAACTATTTCCGAGCTACCTTAATTGAGAAGTCATGTTTAGGACCAGAGACAAGTTTTATGTTTTCATCAAAAGCGTGTGTGATTGGATCTGACGAATTATTATTTATGATTTTATCTCATGAATGGATGTTGTAATGAGTAAGAGCCTCTGAATCTGTTGATAAGTTATCCAATTCAATATTTTTATAGTTCTTGTCTCTAATGATGAAAAGTAAATCGTTGTGTTAATATGTGATTGATGATTAGAACTAAGGAAACTATTTTTATTGCCATCATTTATTGCATGTATGTTTTCTTCTGATAATCGTATCTCAGTCAATAATTGGAACACCAGCAGGTTAATGTATTAGTACTAGGGTTGTTGTAGGTGTAAGAATCATTTTCTGCATGCTTGAGCATGTGGGTTATCCCAATATCAGCCTTCTTCAATAGTTAATCTTTCCCCCCTTGTTACCGGCTGGTTTATACGATCATTTATCTTGTATTGATCCCGCCTATAAGAGAAACTACAAAAAGAGAAATTTCAAGCTAAAGGAGGAGATTTCACAAGAATGCATCATATCAATCACTATGTAAAGCCCATCGATTAATTGGTCGGATTGCAAGATCTAGAGAACCATTCCACCATTAAATGTTGTAGAGTCTAATTGGGCCTTGGTGGTGGGTTTGGTTCCTACTATTGAGTTAAAGGGATTTAGGACCCCTCAACAAAATTGATGCTAGAAGGAGGGCCTGAAGAATGAATGGATGATAATATTTTTGACATAATATTTCACACAGCCTGTAGATTCAAAACAACCCACATGCATGGCTAGTCATTCTCAAGATATCCCATACACACTGAGTACTCCTAAAACGAGTAATTCACCCCAATAAGAGGAAGAACATCTATTCCCTTAGATACCTTGCACTCTTCCTCATGAGGAGTTGAACCAGTTCATAAGAATCACAAGAGCTTATGCCCGAAAAATTGGAGCACTACCCTTAGCTCTATTACTTCCTCATAGAAAACAAGTAAGAAGACTAGTGGTCGACACCCCCGACCAGTTTTTTTGCACACAGTATAAGATATGATAGATTTCTCCCTCACCAAAATCGAACATCCTCTTAATCTAATCCCCGAAACACCAGCTGGTAACTGCTCCGAGTCCGACGACTTTTCCGACGAGGAAGGGTTTAACTCATAACAATCATTTTGAGGGTCAGACGACATGGAGGATAACAATGATCATAATGAAGAAAGGGGAAACCCGTCTTAAAATAATCAACCTTGGTTGGTCAGAGATGCTCTGGCCATCCCTGGATGAGTACATAACCTTCCCTGACATCCAGAAAATTTACTCCCTAAATTTGACCCTGAAACCTCAGGATTACCTGAAGACCATATAAAAAAATTCATACTACCTATCAGACTGATGAATGTCCAACATGAAGACATAGTATGCTGGATTTTCCCCTATACTTTTGAGAATTCAGCCTCCACATGGTATTTTAAATTACCTGTAGTATCCATAACTAGTTGGATGAAGTTTCAAAAGGATTTTATAGATAAATTTGTAGAAGAAACCACTACAGGAGCTTCGATGGCCGAGTTGTTCGTCGCCACCATGGGTTCAAAGGAGAAGGTTAAATACTTTAATCAACAGTTCACCACTATCTTAAACAAATTTCAACCCGAAGATAAAACCACTTATGAGTTGCAAATCGAAGTATATGCTAATGGTCTCCCAACTTCTATTTCCATGTTTGTGAAGAGGGATGCCAAAACAACCTTAGCTGAGAATTTTGAAGAAGCCAAAACAATAGAATTCCAGATGAAGGGATGTAAAGAAGGCTAGGTCTCATTAGTTAAGAAGGAAGTTCAACCTCCTCTCAGGAGAGGACTCTTGTTTACTAGACCCACTGGGAAACAAACAGAACAAGGTCTTGAAAAAGGAAGTGGAGACATAGAAGACATACAATGCATGGTTAAGAAGTTGTCAAACGAAATCATCGACATGAAAATAAGTGTAGGGGAATGAAACCAAGGATAGAGGCCCTATAAACCATTTTTGAAAATAAATCCACCATTCAAAGTGATTGAACCCCCCCAGCCAACTTAAACATCGATCTGGGAAATGTAGCATCAAACTCTTTTTGTACCTATCACTAAGAGAAACACTCTGAAAGAGACTGCCCACAATCGGTGCATGCCATGAATTTGATCGCCAAATGGTTTCTAGATGAGGTTTACCTAACCGAAAAATCAAGTGGCTCAGTTATGAATATTGTTGATCAGGAAGAAGATGATCCACCAGAAGAACCAACCATGTTGATATGGGACCCTAACCTACCAATGCCTTTCGATGAACTATTTGAGGTTCAAGAACCACCCGCAGAGGTCTTGGATGTGCAAACATGAAGTAGGGCTCAACCTGTCTCAAATGAATTTACTACGGCCCAAACTTTGGGAGGAAAACCAACTCCTGATCACCCGAAAGAACCTTTTGTTCCCCGAATAAATCCTATAAACATCCATACACGAGAATCGCCCAAGCTAGACTACAACATAGTAGAAGATTTGAAAAAATTGAAGGAAAATATATCGGTCATGGACATGTGTAGAATCCCTCAGCAAAGGGACTTTCTGTTACAAGAATTGAAATCAGTAGAAAATCCTACAACAAGAATTGATCAAGGATAAAATCCATCTACTATAGATCTAAGAAATAAACCAACTGTAAACACTTGCTCTGAAGATAAGAAGATAAATCCTTTGTCCCACCGTTCCTTTTGACATTTGAAGTCTTCAACAGAAACCTCCATAAATGTCTAGTTGACTCAGGAGTGTCCTCTAATGTTATKCCATTKTCTATATGCAAGAAATTAAACGTAGTCCYTCTCAAAAGTGATAAACATGTGATACAACTAGACACAACCCAGGTAAAGGTTATGGGAGAACTCAAAGATGTAATGATCAGGATGGCGACTCACCCAAAAAAATTTCAAGTAATTGACATCATTGTAGTATACATCCCAGAAGATTATGGATTGTTACTGAGTCGATATTGGTCTGAGAAGTTAAACAGATACTTCAGTATAGACTGGGCTCACCTCTAGCTGCCATTAAAGGGAAACACGAATATGATCAGGATCGATAGGGAAAGATATCTTAAACATATTGTCACCGACCTAGAAACCCCTAATGAACTCTCACCGGTATATTTCCCCATGCTAGGCAATTATTCCTGTGACTCCAATTTTAGGAATTTCTCCCCCCTCTCATCTGATGTTCCTCTTACTCAAAACTCCAAAATAGGTTTTCAAGAAAATTTTCCAACGACGACAGAGGAAACCCTCTTCTGTCAGGAACCAGTGTTAGAAACCATGAAACAGATAGGAGGAAAGGAGGAAAGTGATAGGAAAGAGGAAGCAGATGGTTTTTTCCCACAAGTTTGGACCTTATACTTTGATGGATCTAAATTGCAAGAAGAGTCAGGCGAAGGGTGCATCCTCATTGATCCAAAAGGTAAACGAAATTTACTGTCATGTAGACTAGAATTTGAATGCACAAACAACACCACCAAGTATGAAGATCTAGTACAAGGGCTAAAGAAATCCATAGACTTAAACATTAAAGAATTGAAGGTTTTTAGAGATTCTGAAATAATCGTTAGACAAGTAAGGAACACCATACATTGCAATTCTCCCCACCTGAGAAATTACCAACAGGAAGTTCATAGACTAATAGAACGTTTTAAAGCCTTCAACATTACAACGATTCCCAGAACAAAGAACACTCTTGTTGATTCTCTAGCCACTGCTGCCTCAAGGTTATCCCCTCTACAAGACTACGAAGCCTCCTAATTCACTGTGGAGATACTATACAAACCATCGGTGCCCAACAATATTTATAATTGGAAGGTCTTTGAAGGAGATGAATAGATCATAAAAATTTTGACCAATCAAGATAATTTTAAAGACATGGTCATTGACGATGAAGTGTTCCAGGAGAAATTAGCATAAATCGACCCTCATACAGATCAACCGATTGACAAACCAAGGTCTCATACAATACCAAAATGGGTAGCCAATTTAGAAAACCTTTTCGACTTAAGGGAAATATTCAAAGGATCAACGAACACAAATACGGGGAGTTCATGTCTCATGTACAAAACTATAAATCTAGGAACCCCGGAAAACCCCAAGAATATAAATCTCGGCAAGACAATATCTAAAGAGGAAAGGAATGCCTATCTCAAAATTTTCAGACAATATCAATATGTATTTGCATGGTCCTACTGAGACCTATAAACTTATGATACTTGCATCATTCAACACACAATCATGTTAAATCCCAGAGTGAAACCCTTCCAACATAAGCTCCATAAATATGACCCATCCTTGGAGCCTCTCATGTGTTAGGAGTTAAAGAAATTACTAGATGTTAATATCATCTTCTAGGTTAGACACTTTGCATGGGTAGAAAATTTGGTTCCTGTGAGAAAAAAGTCTGGGGAGATCCACCTATGTGTAGATTTCAGAAACCTCAACAGAGCTTCAGAAAAGGAAAACTACCCAGTCCCACCAATGGAGAAACTCTTGCAAACTGTGTCTGCCTCTGAGATTTTCTCCCCGCTGGACGGTTTTTTAGGTTACAACCAAGTTCTAGTTTAAGAGGAAGACCATTTGAAAACTACCTTCCAAACCAAGTGGGAAACCTTCGCTTATAAACGCATGCCCTTTGGGTTAATCAATGTAGGGGAAACCTTCCAAAGGGCCATGGACGTAGCATTTCAGGGAATAATCAACAAATGTGTAGTAGTTTATTGGGACGACATGATTGTGTATTCGAAGAACAGAGTAGACCACATCCAACACTTAACCCATATTTTTGAAAGGTGTAGTAAATACAGTGTATCCTTAAACCGTGAGAAAACTATATTTCATGTCGAAGAAAGTAAACTATTAGGTCATATCATATCTCAAGTAGGAATTTGCATAGACCCAAAGCGAATTAGGGCTATAGCTCAGCTTCCATTACCCCAAAACAAAAAGGTTATGCAATAATTCTTTGGGAAAATCAATTTTGTGAGGAAATTCACCCCCGATTTCGCTGAAACTACTAAACCCCTTCAAAAAATGATCTGTAAAGATGTTGAATTTAAGTGGGATGATGAACGAAAAAAGTGCTTTTAGCAATATTAAGGCTACAATATCTCAAGCTCCAGTGTTGCGAAGTCCCAACTTTAGAAAATATTTCTTCCTCTACACTTTTGCTTCTGACCAATCGTTAGTTGCAGTATTGACTCAGAAGGATGATGATAACAACGAGGCCCCAGTCTCATTTATGAGCACTAATCTCCAAGGGGGAAAACTAAATTACCCTACTATATATAAGAAAGATTATGCAGTATACAAGGCAATGAAACACTTCAGATCCTACATCCTAAATAACCATACCAAAGTCATCATGCCTCACCCTGTAGTCCGATCCCTATTCACTCAACAGGAGATGGGGGAAAGAAGAGGAAATTGGATGGCAGTAGTCCAAGAATTTGATCTAGATATAAAACCTGCTAAATTAGTTAAGGGGCAAGGATTATGCAAACTGACAGCTGAAGCCTAGAACGAAGTAAATGCAGACCCCAAATGGGAGAGTGAATTGGCGTTATGGTGTGGTGAAGCTTCATATGTCTCCCTAGGGAAAGGGTCTTGGTATGAGCAACTGACTTATCTCTTGCATCATGGGACTTGCCCAGAAAACCTAAATCCTAGGGAAAGGAGAGCCCTCAGGTTAAAATCAACACAATATCGCCTCATAAATTCGGTGCTCCTTTGTGTTAATTATGATGGGGTACTTTTAATATTTCTCGAATGCGAAGATGCAGACAAGGTTCTGAAGGAGCTCAATGATGGCCTTGCGGGTGAAAAATTTTGCGGGAAACACCACCACTCATAAAATACTGAGAGTTGGCTATTATTGGCCTACTCTGTTCAGGGATGCTCACACATATGCTAGAAACTGTAAAACTTCCCAAATAAGCGCAGGGAGGGAAAAGAGAGCAGTCGTACCATTCCAAATTGTGGTCATTTCCAGGCCATTCGAGCAATGGGGGTTAGATATCGTAGGATAAATTACACCGAGTTCTTCAAAATAACATAGATACATACTGACTGCCACAAAAAATTTCATGAAATGGGCAGAGGCTATCCCTCTGACTCATGTAAACAAAAAGGTGGTGATCCAATTCATAGAACAACAACTGATCACAAGGTTCGATATGCCTTATGCCCTTTTTTTCTATAATGTCGCTTACTTTTTCTCCACCCTATTAACATATTTTTCTCTAGACAAAGGAATCATAATCAGATACTCCACAAACTATTATCCACAGGGGAACAAAGTGGCAGAATCAACCAACAAGAACCTAGTGAGGATATTAAATAAAAAAATTGTCTACAACCAGAGGAATTGGCACAGTTCAATTCATAATTCCTTATGGGTTGATAGAGTAACACCCAAGGAATCTATAGAGAATTCCCCATACTTCATGGTATACATACAAGAATCCATTCTCCCAAATGGTCTATATCTTCATTCTCTTCAGCTTGCTCAGGATTCTAGAGAACAACCATCGTCAGTTATACAACAAAGAATTGATACCCTCCTCATGTTGGAAGAAGAGAAGGAGAGAGAAAAATAAAAGTTCATATCTCATCAACAGATAGTTAAAATGTGGTTTGATAAGCATAAGGCTAAAGAGAAGAATTTTGAAGTGGGAGACTTAGTCCTAAAATGGGATAGAGAAAGTGAGTCGAAGGGAAAACATTCTAAGTTTCAGAATCTATGGCTCGGACCTTTTCAGGTAGCTGAGAAAATTGGGGTAGGCACATGTCGGTTGAAAAATCTAAGGGGGGAACCTGACGCCCTCTTGGTGAATGGAGAAGCCCTAAAACAATATTTTCATTAAAAAAAAAAAATGTGTGTATGTTTTCATGATGTTTGTTTTTAGGTAGGCTGGTTGCAGAGTGCATTTCTGTTTTTGTTTCTTTCTTTAGTACTTCTGTGCTTTTGAAGATTGTGTTTATCAAGACATCGGTTGACCTCGATTCATGTGATATGACGAACTCTGTTCCTAACTCACTGCTTACATACAACACAAGAAGCATTGGGAGACCTGCGGTTGTTTTAAAGGGTTTTCTATCTAACCTGTATATGAACAACCTTGGAAAAGTGATGAAGGGTTTGCTTGGTGGTCTGGTAAAACCTTAAGGGAAAGGTGGTAAGATGGAAAGGGCTACATGTACCTCAATACAAAGCAAGCAAAAATTCACCTTAACCATCTCATTTTGCAAATAACAGACATCCTCCTCTCCCACTTGCTCAGGGAATTCTGCCAAAATAAAATCAACTATATCAAACGAGCGCATAGTAGGAGAGGGTATGCAGATAAATTCGTCGAGGCTATGGATGCTCGCTGGTAGCGAAGCAAGGTCTGTGACATCGAGGTGACTCCGTTGGAGCTATGGATGTTTTCTAGCAGCAGAGAAAAACTGTAGCAAGTGAATGATGATAACTAAAAGGCTTGGTTCCAGTGAATGTGTTACTCAAATCTTGTGAAAGGGGGCGTGAGTCAAGGTTATAGGAAACTAAGGTGGAATAAAGGTTGAAACCCCATAGGCAGGCCCATATGCACCAACCAGGGAATTTCAAATGCAAGGTAAAAGAAACTCTATTAAAAAACCAATTAAGTTCTTAACCACCTTTTGCATCAGCCAAGCCCGAGGTAGGAATAGAGATTCTTCTTTCGCCCAATAAGTTGCCATTTTTTGAGCACTCAACACACCTTAAAAACCCTTTATCAATTTTTTTACTTTTTTGGGTACCAACTGATCTTCTACATTGTATGATTCAAATTAATTTTGAGAAATGTTTTGTCTTTACTTATTTTCATGACTCTCATCATCTATTCAGGTTTTCTTGAACTTATGAAACCCCATGACTAAAAAGACCTCAACACTTGAATAAAGAATTGGCGGCCAAACAACTCACGCAACGCGTTCAGGTTCGACATCGGAAGGAATTCAAAGAAGGGAAAGGAACCACTTGGACAACCACAGTCGTTGAGCATCGATATCCATCGACATTGGCAGAAGGAACTTTTGGTTTGCGTTAAGTTTTTGCATAAATATATCGCCGATAGCCGATTCCCCTTTGGCATCGATAAAAGACAGGGGAACATGCATTAAAAAAGAATGAAAAGATATCTCCAATAGTCGATGCCTGAAACGCTTTATCGAAATCAAGGAAAACCAAGAAGGATCACGACAAACATTCTGACCATGATATTATTTATCTCTAATCATCGATCCCCGATGTGTTTTCGGTATCAAGACTTTTTCAAGGGAGTTGATCCGAAAAGTTCTTTGATAGGTTTATTGTCGATCGTCGATCCTGGACACTTTTTGACATCGACAAGCTAAGGTTTKTTTTATAACAAGTAACTTAAGTAAATTCCYGAATCTGATTAATACAAGTGAATTAAGTCAYTGGTCTTCAATGCCACGTGTCTTCACCAGGTAAGAGGGTTGTACGGTCTAGTTCTACCCCGAGTCATTCTTGGTTCCCTAGGTCTGAGTCACACCTCCAATTCACCTTCACCGCGTTGGCGTCAAAGCTTTTGTAGAAGGATATCAACAAAAACTTTCATAGCACAACCCCGATCCCCGATCCACCCACTAAAAGAGTGACACGCCAAGACGTTTTAGTATTAGATACGATCGTATTTTGAGAATTTAAGGAGCTAATTAATATCTGATCTTCCATTAGTTGCTACCTTGTGTGCTAATAAAAAAATCCATTTAAAATCACTGATAGACCACATCACCACCCGCGCCACTGTCGTCAACCCACAATGAATTTAAGTTCTAGAGATTCAGTGACAGATTTATTAAAATTCACTCATAACCCAAATTGAATGGATGATGTGACACGGTAAGATCTTTCCTATTTAAAATGTCTTGAGTCATTGTGAATGAAATTTTCTTGTGCGTAAGAGAATTACAGAGCATCCTAAGGAGCAAGACGAGCAACTTGAAGGTTGTATCAACCTCGAGATTATCAAAATAACCAGGTTCTAACAAGCTTTAGAGGTATGTATCTGAGTCTCTAAATTCGTTGGATCTAGTTTATATATGTGTGTTTTTTGGGTTTTTACACAATCTCTAAAAATTTTCTTAAGTTATAGGAACAATTCTGCCAAGAAATCCAACAACCAGACACTCTCCGAGAGAACCAAAGATAAAAGAACCATAGACAGGTGAAGGTTCTTGTCCAGGAATCGTGAGGCAATTGGAGTACGTCCATAGGTCAGAGCCTGTCATCAAAACAACAACAAAGAAGGTTTTCATATAGCCTCTAGCCTTTGGCGATATAGAGAAAAGCACTGGGTCCAAGATGTCTCTCCCACAGTGGGGAGATATCTTTAACAAGATCAACCGAGAGGACTACCTAGAATATGTCCCACACAGTGATCCAGATGTAAGGGCACTCGACGACCAAGTGTTCCCGAACATCTGACAGTCATATCTACATATGGTGGCAAGAATAAACCCCATTTTTCCCTACATAGAAGTCTTGAAGTGGCTCATCGACCACACCGACACACATAAATGTTTAATCAATGATGACAATGGTGGGTGTGTCAAAGTGTTCCTCCCAGTAGAAGTTCATAAATACTACAAACTTAGAGACCTTGAGGAGTGGCTAAACACAGACTTCATGGTGAAATTATATGAACGCCATGACACCAACCGAGTGATGGCCTTATGGTGGAGGGAGGACAACAATTTTACCAACCGGAGCATTGGCTAGTAGGGGACAGTTAACCTAAGGGAGCCATACGTCTACTTGATGGATCTCATTTGCTAATTATACGGAGAGAAATATTGCTTTAGGTTTTCAGAGGCATGGATGCCTTTGGAATACACAATTGCGATCGTTGGGTGTAGCTTCAACTGGGGAGAAATAATCTCCAAGAAACTGAGCATCTGTGTGCAGCAGGCCCAGGCGCTGAAGGAAGGGGAAGCACCAACTTTTTACATGGCTTCATACCTACTCGATGTCATGTGCGCCAGAAATGTCTTCGTCGACATGAATCTGAGATGGAATGTTGCAGAGCTCCCGGTCCATGTCTACTTAAACATGTTATGGGAAAACAGGTATAAGAAATCTTACTCCCTCATCTGCGATGAATTCATCACCTGAATTTATTTTATTCTTTTTAATAAGGAATGCCCAAGGCTATTGGCGGCAGCCAAGAATATGATATCCAAGGTAGGCCATTGGTATTTGGACGAGTGCGCCACCTACATTAAGGTGTTCGAGGCCACCAGAGCACCACATATCCTACCAACTCATGTCCCAGACCGACTTTTCATAGGAGAAATATGTTATCAAACCATCTTGCAGGGATACAATGCCACCGTGGTCAAGGACAAGAAACGAGATTTCATACCGTATGGTTTCCATGTAGGGTTCTACTTCGTAAAGGATACCACTCAAGCCAAACAAGAAGGGTTGAGCCAACTCGAATTCAGATTCTCGACGGGTCAATTCTGCAAGAACGATCCAAAGGGCCTGGTCATGTAACATCCTTACTAGGTGTCGTCATGCTAGTCATATGCTCACGACAAGTTCGAAGACAAAGTATTCACAGAGAATTCCCAGGACTAGGACGAGGTGGTACAAAGGATGGTCGATCTGAAAATGACTAGGTTCAAGGCCATGATCATGGATGAATAGGTGACAACAATAGAGCATTCAACTCAAGAAGCCCTCAAAGCCAGGGAAGAAATCAGAGTGGCAGAGGCAATAGAGGTGCAAAACCGGGGATTGTTTATGACACCAGAGGCACATGCAAGGGTATTTCTCCTAATGGAACAGACACAACGAGTAATTGATCAGCTACAAAATGAACCATACCTCATGGAAATGACAAGGGTCCCTGCCAACAACCCAATCGAAATCCATGTAGGTCCAAGTGACCCAGAACCAATACAAATTGAAGAGATCATCGGGTTGGATAACCCTGAAGTTTCAATGCCACATGCTGGATCACTAGGGAATGTTTTAGCTCGGCTAAAGATAGTGAGGACATCAGGGAGAGCAAGCACACCAAAACCCCCTACAAGACTTAATAACAATCTATGATGATGAGGAGATTTCGCGGGTTTCCCTGGTAACTCTGGTGCAAATCACAGAGGAAAATGAACCTGAGAAGGCATATTCCACAGCTCTCGATGCTCAAATTCAAAGCCTTCCACAGAGTGACCAGGAAGACAAAAGTGTCTTAGACACTGAGCTACTCGATGTACTAGGGACCCAAGTGAATAGAACGAAGGACGAGCTAGGGTCGAGTGAACAAGAATAAGAAGTTCCATAGCAGGAAATCAACATCTCAACAGTCGATTATCAACTAAGTACCGAGCTTGCCCTTGATGCTTCAATTTTAGTAGGTACTGTACCTCTCAATGAGAAACAACCAGAGGTCAAACTTTCAGAACACATGGAAGAGGTTCAAGAACCCATCCTTGAACATATATACACCATCAGGAGCCTGGGAAACATGCTTATCTGGGGACATCAGTAAATCCTCGAACCCATGGATGAGGTCATTGATATACAAGCCATCTCTTATGACCAAAAGAGGAAATCCATCATGATCATAACCACCAAGAAGAGGATTATTACTCTAGATCACTCCATCCTCATCACCAGAGAGGAAAAATTGATTAGCATGGAGCATGCAAAGAAGGATAAATCTATCATACATTATCCGTGATGAAGTCCAAAAAGGAGAAAGTGGTTCTCCAATACATATCTCCACAGATGAGAAGATAAGCATAAATTTTGGTAAAATATTATGTTCAAAATGAAAGAGTTTTCATACTCAAGGTGGAGCTCGTGGAGATGACTTCCTTATTGAAAAGGGAATATAAGACTCCCATATTGGGAGGGAGCACTGATGTATTATTGATTGATGGACAGTAATTTTTCAATTCGAAGAATGGTCCAGGATGAGAAGATTCTTTCCTGTTCGAAAAGTGGATTGATATTTCTGACAGACAATGATTTCCCATTGTGGTTAACATGGGAAGTGGTCCAGATTGTTGATGTACATAGACGGAGACTTCCCATTGTGGTTAACATGGGGAGTGGTCTAGGGTAGTCTCTCTTCTTGAGGGTTACTCAAGAAGACTGGCCCGCCTCGTCAAACAATGATTTCTCATTGTGGTTAACATGAGGAATGGTATGTTTTGGAGGTTGGTACAGGACAATATTTTCCTCTTGTGGTTAATAGAGGAAATGGTCCCGACAGTCATTCCTTAGGGTGTATTCATTATCTCTAGGTTGCAATTTGTTTAGTGCTAGAGGAATGGCCCAGGGTGGGGAATGGTCCAGGCTCAACAATCAGGGACAAACATTCCTTAGGGTAGATTCATTCTCTCCAAGTTACAATTTGTTTAGTGTCGGAGGAATGGCCTAGGGTGAGGAATGGTCCAGGTTCATAAATCAAAACAATCATTCTTCCTTGTTTGATAAGAATAAGGTAGATATCCCATCATTGATGTTCTAATCCGAGGGTAGATATTCTTTCAGATCTCATAGATGTGAGTGAAAGATTGGCCCAGATGATTTAGTTTATATCATAACATTGTTTCTGTGCAAGTTGATATCAAATTATTGTTATGAAGACTATATGAAAGTAGATGTATACTATTGTGGTGGATGTGTTCCACTGTTCCTGACTATACGTTACTAATCAAGTACTTGTTTTCTACTAGTGTGGTAGTGTACCATTGGATTGTAGTTATGTACTACTATGGATAGACACAATTGTGTTCTATTTTGTTCAGAGTATCTTGAAGACTATCAGCATATTGGTAAATGATTATCATCCAGATGAATGATTAAAGGACAGAGATTTCCCAGATGAAAAATGGTTCAGAACATCTACTCTTCTAGGACATATGATTAGAAGAATGGATCTTGTATCACTCTGTGGTGTGAGTGACTTATCCAACATCATGTCTGATTACTCAGATGGAGTATGGTTTTGAGAGATGATGCAACTGATGACACTGATGGTGATGATGATGCTCATGATCTAGTCATGAGATAATCTAGATGACTATGTTGATGCTACCGGGTGAATGGTATGTTTTGTGCTCAAGACCATTACCTGTAATACCTCCCTAGCTAGGAGGGTGTGTTGATATTATGGTAGTTGCGGGAGGTATTTACTTCCACGTGTAAACCTGACGAGAATAGAATACTCTGGGAAGCAAGAAGACACCCTAATGAGTTGGCTAATAACCCTAGAAGAGTTTTCGGCTAGAAGAAATAATAATATACTAAACAGACAAATACCCAGAATGAGAAGTCGGCCTAGGCAGTTAGCCAAAATTACTATAAATACAGGAGGTTAGTCTTCATTTTGGCAGGTAGTCTCAGAATTGGAGAGCAACACTTGTGCACACTGTAGTGCCCTGTTTTATGCGCATGTTTGAGGAGAGATGCCGATGCAGCTGCTGCAGCTAGCAGTTATGTTTTGGCTTGGAATATCTCTTGGCTAGGGTTTGGACTATCTGATCAGCTCTTGTTGGTGCGCTATCCTTGGGGAAAGGTGTGCTACCCTTTTTTTGGATATCTAGCCTAGGGTTTGCTTCCAGAGTGATTCTCTGTCAAGGTTAAGGTGCTTAGAGGGTGGCTTCAGCCTATGGTTGGGTGACAATATAGATATTGTCAATGGTAAAACAAGCACATCCATTATATTCTAACAGGAGGAACCCTTGGACCCAATCATGATGGACGATGACTGGATCACGTAGATCATGGCAACAACTGGAAATATGCATAGCGGATTACCCTACCAATACAAGGTTAATACCAAGAAGAGATTCATAGCCGCAAGGGAAGGCTTGGCGAGTGATGAGGAAGAGGTAGAGGATCTTCGGGCTATGGAGCATATTGAGGATATCATGCGCGCAACATATGAGAGGAAGAAAAGAGGTCTAAGAGCGGGAATAGAAGGCATCAATCCTATCCATATTAATGTTAGTGTGGAACCGATAAACCCATGTGCAACTAATACACAAAAGAGAACACCACCGTTTAGACAACCGAAGTTCAGAAGCAACCAGACAGCATGAAGTACATCCACACAAGGAACAACAACTGGAGGAGCCAGTTTAGGCAACACTAGTCAGGTATCTACACCGCGCGGTGGTAGTAGTTCAACATTCAAAATGGCAGGACACGATCCCACCATTGGGTTACTAGAATTTTGAGGAGAAGCAATAGAAGACCCTGAGAAACACTTTTTCATTTGTGCAAAGATCTGGGAAGAAAAACATATCACTGATGAAGATACCAAACTTGTGTAGCTAGCTATTACGCTAAGATACCACACACTAGACTAGTACATGAGTTTATACGCAAACAGTGCCCCTGGGACGATAAGGACAATGGAAGACATTAAGAAGTTACTGATTAATGAGTTCCATAAGTCGATCTCAGAGGATCTGTACATGAATGAGATGATCAAAATAAGACATAAACCAAGAGAGTCTGTATGGGAGATTGATCATAGATTCAAGAGACTGAAGGGAAAGTTAAAATATCTCATGATCGAGATGCAGCATCAACATATATTTGTCAACTCTCTGCTCCCACACTTAAAGTATCCACTGCGACAAAAAAAGTTCCAGACGTAGGCAGAGGCTCTGCAGAAAGTCTTGCAACTGGAAGAGAACCAGTACCAACAGACAGACCCAACCATCGAAGAACTGAAGGAAGATCTGAAGAACTTAATATTTATCTAAACTAGAATAAGAACAAGGACAAACAAGAAGTTTTTTGGTGTACTACATGCAGGAAAAAAGGACACCACAACAACGAATGTCCAACATTCACACAATATATTGCAGCATGAATGCCAAATTCATTACCAACAGGAGGACTATGGTGTGAAATCTGCAAGAAATCGGGTCACGACCCTTATCACTGCACGATGATGCAGAAATACCAAATAGTCTCGAAGAGTTCATATTGCACCTTTTGCAAGTCGGTAGGCCATGATGACAAAGATTGCAGAACTATGAATTTGATGCGAGAAAGGACATCAGACGCATATAGAGTACATGCATAAATGATGATGGGGCAACTTGCACCAATGTTTAGCCCAGTTCCATCTCCATACAACACTGTGTAGCAGTAGTATAATACTGTGCAACAACCATACAATAACGCACAACCACAGTACAATGCAACATAGCCTTAGTACAATAACACGCAATATAATCAGGTGCCTCATTACAATGTGCCGAGAGGAGATCGAGAAGGATATAGAGGTGGAGGACGAGCCTGAGGAGGTTTTGGACGAGGTAGAGGACATGTGGTATGTCACAATTGTCAACAACCGAGACATTACGCAGGGGAATGTCCACTTCCACCAGCAACTTGTATATATTGTCGCCCATCGGACCATGACACAGAGGAGTGTCCAACACTATTAGTAAATATCTAGGAAAAGAGGAACCAGAACAACCAGAATGTTTAATGGATTTTAGCCGAAGCAAGGGATGAAGGGAGGAACATCAATATAGTTACTCATGGAGGAACTAAAACAGGAAACAATATAGTTCGACAAGAACCAGTACAAAACCAGTGGGTAAATAAGAACATTGAACCAAGGAAACAGTTCGACATGCAAAAAAAGAAACAAATATTTAAGAAAAAAAGACAATAATTCCATAAGGAAGACATGGCGTCAACTTCAACTGCACAACAAAACAAGGAAGCACCGGAGTATGAGATGGCTCCGTTATTGGATCATACCAGTGAAATACATTCCATGGGACACGTAAGTACAATCAAAGGCTTCTTTCAATCATGTGTAAAGGTATTAAGTGATCCATAATCTGTGAAAATATTGCAAAACATACTAGAAAAATGTAACATCGAGACGAAAGAAAATCTAGAACCAAAAATTAACAATCACCTACACACAAGAAGAAGAACAAGTAGGGAATTTAGACCGAATGACAACATTGGATATTTCAATATGGGAGACATCATACTAGATCTAGGATATGAATTTAGTGTATTACCAAATAAAACATGGAAATGCATGGGAAATCCCACGTTAGGCTATTCACCTGTTCAATTGAAACTGGTAAACCAACACAAATTCCTACCAATCAGTAGATTGAAAGGAGTAACAGTAAACTTAGATGGAGTGCACACTAAAGAAGATTTTGAAGTCATTGAAATAGTGGATGGCACAACACCTTATCCAGTGTTGCTAGGTCTAGATTGGGCATTTGACAACCAGGCCATAATCAACTTGAAGACCAGGAAAATGACATTTGAATCAGGAGAATACTTGTCCTCGCGCCCTTAGATATGTCGGAGGGGGAGAGGTTTGTAGAACCTACTTGCCTAGACTTAGAGGAAATCGACCAGTTGTATAGAACAACTGTGCACGATGAGAATTATGTAAACCCAACTACATATGGGATACTCAATTGGCAGAGCATTACCTCATGTGCAACGGACTCAGATACCGGTTTAGAGAACTGGAAACAAATACTACACGATGTATCCATGAGAAGATGTGCAAGAATAGATCACGCAGTAAGATGGGTAGGCACATAAATCAGAGAACCACCCATTTTTCACGGAATCAAGGATTTGGAAAAATTCTTATCACAGTATGAAGATGAAGTCTTAGAAAACTAGAGACTGTTAGCACTTGATCTAGCACTCAATGCCACACCCATAAGATGGTGGGGCACACACAAAGAGAGGATCACAGATTCGTACCAATGTAAGCGATTACTATGCATAAGGTTTGGCGCAAAATAGAAAAACAACAAGCAGTAGAAGTATGATGGAAAAAGGGCACCAACAGAACACTTGGAGAAGTGTAGAACGTTGTGGAAAATGACACCCCCAAAGGAATGGCCTCATCATTTTATACACTCTAGAGGGAATACCAGCAAACTGGTATATAGACTAGGAATTGTGCAAAGGAAGTACAACCTGGATGACATTGTAACATAATTTTACAGTCACTTTCTCATTCGAGCATGAGAACCCCAACATAGATTTCACTCTTAAAAAGATACGAGAAGTGATATTCATCCAAGCACCAGAAATATAACTTATCACAGAAGAGCAACAACGGAACAAACAAATAGTCAAGGAATTGTTGTCATGTTACCATGTACAAGAGGAAGCACCAAACGAAGATGATCCATACGATATTAAGATTGAAGAAGCAGAAGGAGAAAGAGATGTGGAAGGTCCACCCATAGAATCAGAATTCATTTCTGCGCCGATCAAAGTAAAGAAAGTCAATATTGGGACTGCTGAGCAGCCCAAAATGGCAAGCATTAGAGACTACTGGGATGAGCAAACAGTAGAAATCATAACAAAGATGATGCACGAGTACAGTGACATGTTTCCCACAACATTTACAGAGATGAAGGGTATATCCAGAGAGCTAGGATAAATGAAGATATTATTGGTTGTGGAGCCTGATTATTTTCTTTATTCAGAGGTCTTTTACTTTCAGCCATGTTTATACCCCATGAAGTATTTACACCCCAGAAGTATGTACACTCTTCCACGCGGGGGACTGTAG
>SNQJ01S0028393.1:71928-99676 GCA_010110895.2 Picea sitchensis
GGGCCAAGTGACCTAGAAGATGTTTTTAAGGAAGCTACTTGGAGAGTATAAATAAGAGGCAAGACTCTCTCATTTTAATCACACTTGAGAATATTGAATATCTATAGGTGTCTAAGGTAACCAAGGATATCTAAGCCGAAATTATGAGGGAAGGTGAAGAAAAGAAGGTCGGAATGAAAAGAAGGATAAATTATTTTGATGGTGCTTTCTAAGGTATGTTATTTACAGGTCACCTCACCATTTTCGCTAAAATTTTCTTTAGTCTCACATGCCTAGTTTTGGATTAGTCAACAACCCTAACTTGAACTAATCATAAATTTTTACCTGTAATGTATAAATATCTGAAACTGATACACAATGTTCTTCAGTGTGTTTTATGCAATTCCTCCAGGTGTCACTACTTGGAATCTCTCATAAAAGGAGTTATAGCAAAAATGGCATACTTTGCATACCAATTGTTGGATTAATCAGAGGGGGGGTGAATCAGTAATAGAGAACAATGAAGGACATATTAACACAGCCTGATCCTGAAGGGAAGAGGGGAAAATGGATTGTAGTGTTGTTAGAATACGATCTTGAAATCAAACCCACGAAGTTGATCAAAGGACATGGACTTGCTAGATTGATGGCACAAACAAACTGCGAACTCTTGGGAATAAATTTCGTTGTAGATCTGTTAGACCTTGCAGTAGAGGAAGAAAGGGTGACTCCCCAAATATCTCATAAGTTTCTTGACTCTGCATGGTATGTAGATATATTTTTTGTGTTGAAAAACCTGCAGGCTCCTCTTGAGTACAGTAAAAAAAAAGCTAGATTTTTGAAACCAAAGGCAAAAAAAATTTGTATAGTAAATGAATCACTATACTGGAAATATCTAGGGGGAATTCTATTGAGTTTTTTGATAGAATAAGAAACAGAGAGAACCATAAAAGAATTCCACAAAGGTGAATGTGGAGGTCATCATTATTGGAAGACGACTATGCACAAAATTTTGAGAGATGGGTTTTATTGGCCTAGCATTTTTTCGTACGTTTATAAAGAAGTTTCAAAGTGACATGAATGTCAAATCTTCGATGGAAAAGGAAAATTACAATCTCTTCCGCTAAAACCCATTTCAGTAGAGGCTCCTTTCAGACAATGGGGCCTATATTTCATAGGAGAGATACATCCACAATCCTCGGCTCAACACAAGTGGATCTTGACTGCAACAGATTATTTTACTAAGTGGATCGAGGCTATTCCTGCCAGACAGGATATAGATGATGTTATCGTTCGGTTCCTAGAAGACAATATCCTGTCCAGATTCGGATGCCCGATCAAGATTATAACAGACAATGCAACGACCTTTAAGTCTAAAAAATTGGAAAAATTCTTCAATGATTACAACATTACTCTTGGTCATTCCACGTCATATTATCCTCAGGGAAACGAATTGGCTAAGTCTTTGAATAAAATCTTGGTCAGAATCATCAAAAAATTGTTGCAAGAGAACAAAAAGGCATGGCACAAAAATCTCATCCATGCATTATGGGATGATAATATATCCCCAAAAAGAGTTGTTGCCACATCTCCTTTCCATATCGTTTATGGTACAGAGGCCATTTTTACTACTACATTGGGATTGTTGGTGATGAAGTTGTTACAGGAGCAAGAAGAAAAAACAAATGTCAGTCGGAGGAGAGATGATGAGCTCATCATCATATAACAAACCAGAGAAAAGGCCTTCAATAACACCCAACTTCGTCAAGACAAGATCAAAGAAGCTTTCGATAGACATACCAAGGTAGATGACTTCAAACTAGGAGACTGGGTACTAAAATGGGACGCCAAAAATGAAGATAAAGGTAAGCATGGGAAATTTGATAACCTGTGGCTGGGTCCATTCAAAGTCTCAGCTTACCGTAGGAGCACCGCCTATTTGTTGGAAGAAAGTAATGGATAACTCGCCAGAGGAGGGCCTATGAATGGTAGGTTCCTCAAGCATTACATTGTTTGAAAAATCATCACCCCACCATTCATTGTATATAATTGTTCTACTTTTTCCTTTACACATGAAAATTTGAAATAAAGGCAACGTAGTTGAAGCCCGAGGTGAAGGCCCTGAGCTATGCGAAATATATTGTAAGTTTTCGAATAAAGATTAGAAGATTCATGTCACATTGATAAACTGCAGCCCAATGGGAAGGAGATTAATCTACAGTTATTTGCTACCTCACAGGGAGGATAACATCCCCAGTTAGAGMYGATGTTATCACCATAACAATTTTCAAAATGGTATTCGAGTATCGAAATTTTTAGTGAAAGGTTGTGTCACTAAGGAGATATGATAATTTATAGGACCAGGCTATATCTRGTGGAATATAGACAAATATGGCGAAAGTGTGAAGGGTAGGACTCAGCGAACTGTTGATCTTGAAAACARCCCGGATCAACGGCCAAAGAACATATCGGGGATAGAAATAGCATGAAGGTTAAACAATCAAGGGCTGGTTGGGGAAAATCGTCATGGTTTTATTTGCGGAYGCATGGCACCGCCAGAGGCACATCGGGGAAAAAATAGTCTAACTTAAACCACTTTCTCAAACCCCCAATGCCACGGTCATTGGGTGAATGTGGACCGTAGATATTAAAACAGTCTAGATCAAYGGTTGAGGATCATATCGATGATTGAAGTAGCATGAATATTAACAAATCAAGGGCGGGCCGAGGAAAATCATCATGGTTTAAATCGTGGATGCRTGGCACCCTCAGAGGCACATCGGGGCGAAAAGTGGTTCACCTAAAACCATTTTCTCCAACACCCGATGTCAATAGATACCTATTAAAGGAGGAACCCCCGACATTATTTTATGATAATTTGAAGCATTCAAATGTTCAAAAACTTGGCACAAAGTATCCATTTGAAATTCAATCTCAGAGATGAAACAAATTCATGTTTCTCTCGGCGCTTAACAGGTATTTTCTCCATGGACACTAATCCTGTTGTCTTATCTGTAAATGAGCAAGACAMCTCCTCCAAAGAAGAATCCCTAATTGATAGAGACTCCGACATTTTCAACACAGAGATAACAATCTCACCCGTTTCTGTGTCCAGATCGAACTTGTTGGACAATGTTGGAATGCGCCTACCTTTCCTCGAAGCAACTCAAGTCTCCATCACCCCTTACGTTGTAGAAGTAGTCTTTCCTTTCCCTGAATTTGTAAGTTGGTGTGCAGAGTGATATTCTCAGGAAAAAAGAGTCATTCTGAATAAATTAGGGTCAAAGGTTTTATGTGAAATAGATGGTCCATCGCTCTGACACCTCCTCAGTATACCCGAGTCTTCTTCCACAGTGTTAGAGCCCTTTGAGGAATAGAAAATGATCACAATTTATAGAGAATTCCCACCAAAAGTAAAAATCTTGTTTCTGCAAACCATTGTCAAGCCCAAGCACCATTTAGAGAGTCTGTCATTACCCACCAGTGTAAGCTTCATGATCATCGAAGTCCAGTGGGATTGTTCTCTATTAGGTCAAATTTTAGGATTGGACAATGACAATTTTGTGGCAGAAGTCATGTTAGGTTTCCTGTTCACTTTCTTTATGTCAGAGTCTAGTTAGTCAATCTATCTCAGTTTTGACAAATTCATTATTGACATTATGCATCAACAGTTGGTGAATTTCAATTAATTAAGACATTTAAGATATTACACCCATTTACTGAGGATGTTCCTGGAATATAACAAAACTGAATTTCTCGAGATTGCATTCATTTCAACTGAATGTAAAAGGATCACCATGCTTATCTTCATCAATAAGATTATGTCCATGGTGTACAGTCTTATCTTCGGTTCAGACTTGCCAAGGGTCCTTGAAGAAATGAAAAGTTGTTTACAACCAAATCTAGAGAGAAGAATAGGTGACTAGATGTTGTTCATACAGTCCACCATGATTTGAGTATATGGCTACCAGGAAGGACCTCATCTTTTACTAGTCTTTCTGACCCCCAAAATCTTCGCTTTGGAGTTCATAAGACAAAGGATCATCTCGGAGACCGAGCATTTTTTGAAAACACACTAGGCTTATAATATAAAATTCCCTTTCATAGTAGGTCCCTTTGTGGTGAAGAACAAGTCATGTTTGCCTTAGATTCAATACAAACTCAGTGAATTTTGATTCACACAGTTGCAAGGAAGAAAATGCGACCCACACCAGATCATATCAAAGAGAAGATTGGTGAGCAGAAAAGGCCCCTATGAACACAAGAATGTTGAAGGATTCGATAAGTTGGCCAATCTAGAAACCTGTGTAGATATGGAGGTTACTATATAACATGATTAAGGAAAACAAATGGAACCATCTACCCAACAAATCCCAACACATAAACCTTTTCCTAGATTGATTTTCAAAGCTCATAAAATGAGCATCTACAATAATAGGAGCAGTCCAGAGGCCCTGGGCACCAGCAGCTAGTAAGACATTCTCAAGAAAATGAAAGTCACATCATCCTCCCAAATAGTCGACCTAGAAGAAGAATAAACCAAGGAGTAAACGTGCATGGAAATGGTAGAAGGTGTAACCAAGAACGAAGAAGCAACTACGGAAAATAGGACACAAACTGAAAGCAACACAAAGGTTTTTAGCAGTAGGAAACATATATTTAGCTAGACACCTGTGTAATTTTATCAGTTCAAGGAAGATTTAATGAACCAATACGCTGTGAAGGGAAGTATGGCCAACAGTGAAATAAGGGACCTTTTTCCTGAAGTGGAAAATACTTCCTGGTTTAAATCTTCTTTACTCTTGGTCAGGGATGTGGAAAAGAAACCATTTAACATAACACTAGCTAATGATGATAAGGTATCTGATATCAAATTGAACTATGAAAATATTGGTGCCCCTGACAAAGTAAAGTTCCACAATAATGTTAGTGATATGCTATATTATGATTATCTAAGTTTGGGTTTGAGGGTCGCAATATTGAAAACACATGCACTCAAACTAGATGGACAATTGAAACATGAAAAGGCATCCAACAAATCTTGGATGGCACAGGTCAAAAGGCTAGAGTCTGAAGGTCCTCAAGGGGTGAAAGCTTCTCTGGACAAAAAGGATAAAAGTATTCCAAAGCTTAAAGAAAAGGCTGAAGATTTCATCTAYAGACAATCCACAAACAATAGAATTGACTTCTTTGGAACAAGAKAAATAGACATTYAGACAAGAGGCACTCAATTACAAAGCTGAAGTGCTACAGTTGGAAAAAGAGAAAGAGAATTGGTCACAAGCACATGCAACAACATCAGATATGGATGTCATTGTACCTACTAATACAGAGGCTGGATCTATCACTGAAGGGTTGGTCGAAGTTATGTCCCAGGTAAGCATCAAAACATGGGAGATCAAAAGTCTCAATGAGGTTATAGAAAAGTTGAAAAAATAGATGAAGGTGAAGGATGAGAAGATGGCTCAACTTCACAGAGATAATCAATATTTGCAAGAGAGAGTGAGAAAGATGAAAACTAGGTTAAAAGGCAAAAAATTATTGTAGGGAGCCAAAAATGTCATATGGGATGTTATTGCTGCATAAGATGCTAAATTCAGGGTTTATCTAAACTTTATAAATGACAAAGACAGTTAGCCAAGAAGCCCTTAGAATGGGCCCAAAATTCTATTGAATTGCTAAATTTTGTGCCAACTGTAGATCTTCAAACTATCGGGGTAAAATACAGAACTGCATTGATCATTTCAACTAGGAAAATTATCACCAAACATAACCTTCTCAGATCGGTCCAAAACAAAGATATGAAAATGGAGCACAACATACATGAATTTAAAGATGCATTTGAAAAATTGTTTATCAAAGGCCTCCCATCGTTTTGGAATGGAAGAGGTTCATTATACAATTAGGAAGATTGCAATACTCTCCTCATGCAATGCAGAATGGACCATTCTAAATTTGAAGTTATAGAAGAAAGTATGAAAGGCCTAAGTCTGGTAGAATATTTGGCTACAGACTTCGAAATTTTGAATAAGTTCAATATAGTGAAATTCGTCATGCGGACTATGTCCTATGCCATGTGCATTGACTTGGATATTTTGATTAAAGAGATGATGGATTGCATAATCCCCTCTGATTCGCAATGGAAGGAAATCATGCGGTTGGGTAAGACAAAGTGGAATATCGCTGGAGCCAGTTAGTGATCCCCAAATGTCATCAAGTTTGTAGATCTGACAAAATACCAGAGCAAGACAGATGGTGGGAAAGGAACTGAACAGTCGGAGAAATCGTCCATAATTTCGAAACATTTCGTCAATTATTGTAAATCGTTTCGTATACCAAAAGTGTCAGTCGAAACTGTTTTGGAAGATGAAACACTTCAAATTTCATTTATTTTTATCAAATTGTATAAGTACTGGGTTACTTGAATGAATTAATGTTGGCATAAGTGCCAGAACACCTTTTGGTTGTATTAGACTCTATTTTGTAAATTTTTTGAATTTGAATTGAATATAAATGCAGAAGATTTTGAAGTCTCTATGAAAATATTCTAACGGGTGGTGATATGAGCTTTGTTTCCTTTCATCACATGTATTTCCTATGACCTGTTACTTCATTTACATTTTCTTCTGTTTAAATTGGAGAGTTAAAGGCCCATAATTCATCTTGTGATGCTCTTGGCTTAAGCAATTTAAAATGTGTGATTGTCTTCTTAACTTATTCAGAATTCATTTCAATAATGCTTTGATGCAGTTATTTGTTTTCTCTATCTTCCTACACTCAATTTAAATTTAAGAATAAATCGGATTCATCACCTCATTTATCCTTTATCCTCTAGAGAGTTCTATTAGTCGATGCATTATTTTCATTCACTTTCAGAATTTTGACTCCATAGACCTGAGTGTTCCTCCCCTTCCTTGCCAACAAATTTATTTAAAAACCCCAAAACAAACCAAATCTAGCCACCAATTTCCAAATAAACATCAAGTGACACGAGAGAGCCCTCTTTGAGTTGAGCAAGCTAGTGCCTCAGCTCTAAGGCTAGTTGAAATAGTTACCTCTATCATTTTTCTATTCAGCCGGAAAAAATTACAGAGTGCTAACACATCTTAGTATCCATCATCCTTTGTAGTTCATATTTTGTTACTAAATTATTTTGTAAATTATCTATGTCCTTGCACATTTATTCACCTTCATCAAGAGTCCTAGTAGGACTGTTTGAGGGATTATTTGGTGTAGAATTCCCTTTTTTGGTAGCATGTTGGCCAAGTATCACTGCAAGGCAGGAATTCCTAATTGGCTTAGGAAGAGGTCCTCATAGACAAGGGATTGTCAGGTGCTATAACTCTCTGATATACGTGTGGGGTCCAACAATAGTACTCAACCTAATATCTTAGGGAACTACTAAGGAGGATTGACCATGCCCTTAGCCATACTATCTGACTATTCAAGTACTAGAGAGTGATCTCCCCGTGTGTTGTTCTCGATGTACTATAGCAACAAGATGACCAAATGGTTTACTTGGTTAGTCTCAGGATTCTAGGGGGTCTCTCGATATACACCAGGTACGTGGGAGCTCAAATTCATAGTATTGATGTCTAATGTGCAACCGTTTGAAAGGGACCTTCCGATATACTTTAAGTATGTGGAAGAACCACACAGTCCCTAGGTTGTAGCGCTGACAAGTAACAAAAACTCCTACGTTTAAACACGTTAGAATACATCTCTACCTAAAAAACCATAAGATTCTCCCAAATTTTTGTGTTACTTATTTTATCCCACTTTATTCCACTTTTTCAATCACCCCAATTGGATCTTCTAGTCAAAAGATATGCAAATTTCTAAAAAACAAATGTAGCTTTTAAAACCCTAATTTGGAGATTGTTTTTCTAGCTAAACTTTCTTCTATTGTAGCTATGCAATTTCATCCCTTCCGAGTCTAAAATTTTAGCTTGAGGTATCCTGATGTGTGTTCTTTCCATCTCCATAGGTTAGACCAAGATTGGATTCTCGAAGATAATTTTATGATAACTTTCCCAAGATGTGTTGATTTTTTCCCTTTCAAGAGAGAGAACTTGTATAGACTACCATGTGTCACTGTATTCACTTAAGAAATTGAAATTTGTACCAGTAAAACATCAGACCGTACCCTAACCAATGGAATAGGTTTCATGCAATTTTGAGGTCTATAGATTCATATATAATAGTTTTCCCAAGAACACCTATTTTAGACAGAAATCTGGACCAACCAAAAAACCTAATTTCCTCAGAGAATAAATTTCAGAGTACTATGAATCAAGGCATGAAATTTTCACAAAAGATAACTAACTATTCCACCTTAATACTGTAAAAATTTTAGAACCTGAAATCAACCCGAAAAAAATTGGGAGCGAAAATTCCAATAAGACTTGTTTAAGGACTAGTCACAAACCTTAACTTGAACAGAATTTATCTCCAACAATGTAACGAACCAAATCTTAAATCTGGTCCCAAGTTGTCTCTATAGGTCTCCTCTACACCATAGAAATTCCAGATCCTAAAACCTTTCAGAAAAAAACTTGTAGCGAAAATTCCAAGAAGACTTGTTTTGAAGAAGTCAGTCCCGAGGATTGTCTAACTCCTATACCAAATGTTAAGAACCAAATATAAAAATAGAATAAAAACCTCAGAATAAGTTCTCAACGCATTGGAAAAGAGAGAAATTTAGATAATAAACCTCTTCGATGGGGAAACCTCCTTATACATCATATGAATTCACAAATACATGATAATTCCAAATGAAAAGGTCTCCTTGGTATATATAGGAGACTAGGAGGTGAAATTACAACTAATGGATCCAAGCCGACATAAATAAAATAAAAATGCTAATGTAATATGCCCCAATTAAGGGGTAATGTGTAACAAACTAGGGCATAACATAGCGGAATAATGATAGATGGAAGAGATATAAGAAGTAGAAGGATCGCCCATTTGAGCACTCGATCCTAGAAAAGTGAAGCTAGGATTGGGTCCAGAGGAAGGAGGAGTCCAACCTCCTACCATATGATTTTATTGAGGGATATGACCCCCATTAGACGAAAAATGAGAATAAGGAGGCATCATGCCTCCAGACCCAAAACAAGGATTCACATAAATGACAAGACATAGGATGGCAAGTGCGAACTCATGTCTGACATACCAACAAAGAAAGGATTATATGCCCAAGGAATTGGATGAGTGTTAGGATTTAGTGTACCACTCAAAAATACAAAAGGATTCATCCCCGTGGAATGAGAAGAGACCATGGGCTGGGCAGCGCTAACTAAGGGAGTCACAGGGGCTCCACCAACCATAACAGTCAAAACTCATGACACAATACAAAATCCTAACGCCAACTAATAACCATAGAGAAAAATCCTGAATAAATCAAAAGGCCAATGCACAGAAACATGATATGATAGCTGAAAGGGACCTCCCAAACTGAAGTAGGTATGCCTTGCCCAAGAGGGGCCCGAGACTCCACAACAATAGAGTGGTGGTGTCATGATCAGTTATAAGGACCCACATATGCTTCACAACGCAGTCGGTCAGAGCCCCCTGGAGAGGAAATCCTCCATAAACTTTGTGTATTTTTTTATCCTTATCTGACTTAGGGTACCAACAGAATAACCCTACATGTAACCTATGTGGCTACCTATGTCAAGCAACTAAATTCACCATGATATAACCAATGCTCAAGCAAGAAGTCACAATTCTGTTCCATTGTATGAGCAAGTTAGTTAAGCCCAAAAGCTCGAAATAACTACCTCTCATGCAGGTAAATGCACTAGAAAGACCCCCAAATATGAATAAAACCCCATAAATATCTCTGACGCTAGGAAGGTATTAGAGGGATATCTCTGCAACCAACTTCGCGCTACCTCGTGCTTAAATCCAGTGTGAGCGAAGCCTGCTGAGGACAATAATTATACAATGGGTTTTACCACTCCCTGGTTAGACACATACATTCACTTTTATAGCCTTCGAGAATTTTACTCACAAAATCCTATTCCAAGGCCCTAGGTCCTATACTTGTTTGTGTACCCTAAAAAATAAAATCGTTCCGCATCAATTTTAATTATTCAATGTTAATTTTAATGACTTCTTCTTACTCAATAGGTGTGATCATGAAACCGATGGTATTACGACTCAACATATATAAAAATAAGAAAATATAAAAACACTGCTAAGTATTAGACTTGAATTTCAAAGACATTGTATGCTTCTAAATGTTATTTCCACAATGTAATCTCTACAAGTTCAATGAATTTAAATCTTTTCAAATGTGTCAAAATCAATTCAAAATAACCAAAAGTACAAATGCCATAAGTAAAATGAAAGTAAGCAAATATTTTTGTATTTCTGATATAATGACAAGAAAATGAAAAGACTGAATAACAACCTCATAGACATGCCCTACTGCAAGAAAAAAAAATACAAGCCAAGCAGGACACCAAGAAGCAACTACACATACCAGTATGTAAGGACAACAAATGAGAAATATGACAAGAAAGGAGTTCACCCAAAAATTCAACAATAAAAGGCTTCTTATCACTCTGTAGGCACTTAACAGTTAGAATAGGGATCCAAGAAGACTCAAGAACCAATAAAACTTACCCAACAAATACCAAACTAAGCCAACAAGAGTTAAGAGATGATGTATGCATTTGTTCAGTGAACAGACGTGTATATACGCTCCCTAAAGATAGACAACTCGCGTATGTACGCTAATGTCAAGGGAAAACCTGCGTATACCAAATAAGACATTTCTAGGGCAAGGGTTAAGCTAAGAAATTCAGATGCAAGTAAAAATATGGGATTCCAAGAAACAAGCGACACATAAACTCAAACAAACAGAGAGCAAATCAAGGAGAAAAAACACTCAATACCCCTAAAAAGGAGATCTCCCTAGTGGAGTCGCCAATTATGTTACTAGGAAAATCTCTCTATGGCTAGGGTAAAACCACAATAGAGGGAATGACACCCATATATCAACTCTAATCTCAAATATTGTATATAAATGAAATGCTAACAAGACAAGACTAGAATCCTACCTCGTTCAAACATTCGAAGAAGACCACTGTTGAGCACACAACCCAAATATTTATACTCAAAACTTGTTCTCAAAAACCAAGATATGCAAGCCTGTGGTGATGATATATAATTTCATCATATAAATTATCATAATCCATTAACATACATGACAAATACACCCATGGAAAGTAATTCAAATATTTACAAGATATCAATTGGATGAGAAAAGAGTATTTCTATTAATGTAATCAACATAAGTGCATAGGTGACAAACTTTTGTAACGACATATATTGGAACCGAGAAAATAAGTCCTTCCAGCTGGGCTTCCACCACTTCAATCCTCCGCAAAGGAAATATCACATGTAGGAGTCAATGAGGTTCTCCATCACAATATAGGAAGAGCTTGGTGGTTGAACACAAGAATTTCAAACTTTCAAGGAGAAAGGGATGCAAACTCAATATGAAGTGAAATTTCTCCAGAGTGTCTTTGCTCTCAATGTTAAATTTTCGATTGTCTAAGGCTTGGATATGGCTCAATTTATAGCCTCCAAATGGAGTTGATAGTTCGATTCATAGCGTTTCCAGTATATGGAAGGTCAAGGATCATGGATCTCATGACATGACATGGAAACTTGACATATTTTTTTAATTTTTTAGCACCAAACCCAATGTACGCAGGTTGTAGTGGAGAAACCTGCATATACACTAGTTTTCTAACTAGTAGGCTGCATATGTGTACAAAAATATGTATTTTTAGCTCTGGAGTGAACAAAAAGGGGACTTCAAGTATGTAGAGTGAAATGGAAGGCGATCCAAGAAATATGCATGGAGTGAGGTAAAATTTTCTATAACAGTTACATTATTGTAGAGGAGAGGAAATTAAATCTTGATCATTAATTATTTAATATCAACAACTGAGAGCGAGCCACCAGGATAGGTTAAAGTCTCATGAATAGGAAGGGTAGTGGAAATAGGATTTAATCCCAACCCTTGATCATTCTATATTGATGGTGGAGATATCTTGGATCATTGGATTTATATCATTGGGAGTTTTCTCATTGTGACTTTGTTAGATCGGGACTACAAAGGCTTTTTAGTTCTAATGATGAAAATATTTGAGAGATCGACGATTGAGGATTGATCACAAGGAGAAATTAATGAGGGAGATTGATCCATTGGATCATAGGTGTGTAGGCAGGTCTTGTTCAGATGGAAATTAATGATTAGATTGAGAGAACCATTTTTCACATCAATGACTAAGATCGATCGTGGATCCTATTATATCGTTGGGGAATTGCATCATCGAGGGGATTTACTGCACTAGGACGCAAGATTCACATAATCACCACTGACGACACCCAGTTTTGATCTCCAATGATGATTTCCACTTAGTGGTCACCGACGATGACATCCAATTTTGATCGGTGATGACGATGTCTTCTTAGTGATCATCGATGACAATGATAAAGGTAAACTAAATATATGATGTATACAACAACAAGATCAACGGTTTGGGAAGAAGGATTGTGGAATCATTTTCTTGGAGTGGAAGTTCCATAGTGGGTCTAGTTTCGTCGGAGCCCCACACATCATTGGGACAGTTTAACCCAAGAATGCATCGATACTCGAAGGTCGACGACGATGCTTGACCACTTGGTTTGATATTTTGGTCTTATGGAAGGTTAAGCACCCACACCCTATCATCTAGTTCGTTGTCGGGGTAGTGTAATTTTGTGCATGTAGACATTCCAATAAAGGAAGGGTCGACGACGATGCCTTAGCGATTGGTTATGGAATAAGGTCATATGGAGAGACCAGTGCTTAAATTTTAGTGCCAATTCCAATAAGTGCTCAGTTATAATATATGGTCACGTAGAGGACAAAGGTCCTAACACCCCAGGGAATAAGCATTCGGGTTTTGAAGAAAATGTTAGCGTCGATTCAAGACAACACTAATATTAGCACCTCTATGTGTTTGAGAATTGATTTGGGACAGATGAGTAAGAGAGAATTTGAAAGTCTTTTGAAAGGAAAATTTAGGGCCCGAATGACGAGTCAGAGAAACTAGAGTGTTGAAGTTAAAACATATTTATTCTAACTCTGTACATGTGGGGTTTTGAMCGAGAGGTCACCATCAAGTGGTATCGGAGAAGGAAAATATATCTCACACCTCTTTAGACCATCAAGTGGTATTAGAGCATAGTAACACTCTTCCGAGTTCTGTAATAAATACAGAGCCGAGTAAGAAAGGGAAATGTGCAAATTTGAAATTGCAGAAGGAAGCATGTGTAGATGTATGACAAGGTACATATTAGAAGAGATATGGGGTTAAGGTATGTATTTTAAATTTCATTCGTTGAAATGAATATTTTGTGTGTTAGAGAAAAAGTTCAGTAGAGGAAATTTGAGATTGCAGAGGTGAGGCCATTCCAACCAAAAAGTAGAAGAGGTGTTTGGAGGAAAATATCATGAATAGAGGAAGAGGGATCAAGCGAATCTCTCAAGTGAAGAATCTCATGGTAGAAAGAACCTTGCAGCAAGGGATGCTGTAAACACTTCCAGTTGAGGATTGGAAGTAAGGAGAACAATATAAGTTCTTAGAAGAGTGTGAGTAGATGCAGAGCCAGAGAAGAGAAGAGGATGCTTAGAAGATTCAAGAGGAGAGAACCTATGATACCAAAAGGTCAAGCTCATGAGGAAAGCTTAATGAGGTATTGAGTGATAAGGTGTAGAGATTGCTACATAGAGGAAAGGATTGATGCAACTCATAGTGGTCAAGGAGAAGATCACATAGGGAAGATCTGGAGATGACTACTGATATTCACACTAGAGGTTTAGAAGAAATACATAGCCATAGGAAAGAGAATGCTAGAGAAATTCGTAGAAAGAAGATTAGTCAAGAGGAAATTGACAAAGAGTTTTCCAAGTTAAAGGAAAGACTCAATATAATTAGGGAGCTTCTACAGGAAAGTAAGGAAAACTTGAGACAAGGTTGGAATGTGAAGAAGAAGGTCAAATGGTCTATTGTACAAATATATGTGAGGAATCTGAGACAGAGCTTGAAGCATATATTGGATGCTTGGATTAGAGAGGAAGAACTCAAAAAAGATGAGTACATAAAGTCCTTGGAAGCAGGACCAACAAATCACTTTTGTGAACAAGAACAAGGAGAAATACTTGGAGAAGATGATGATGAAGATGTTGAATAGAGACCTATTGAGAGTCTCATTGACTATCAATAAAGTTCAGATCAACATGAAGAATTTATGCTAGAAGCATCTAAAGAGACTCATGAGTCTCATGTTTTTAAAACTAGTGAATTGTGTGTGATTGCAGGTTGTGAAGATAGGCATCCACCAAAAGATGTCATAGGAGATGAGGAAGATGAATAATTTCTTCATGGAGGCATAGAGGAGACACAGATCCATAAATTTGTTGCATCAAAAGGATATACATCATTGTCTCATAAAATCTATGAAAGGGGAGGCCATGCATGTTCAAAGGATGTAGGTGCTAACGAGGATGAAGATGTGAAGAGGATAATAAGTTGGCTTGGGGATACTTTAGGTGATGAAGTACATGAAATATTGGAATGGGTTATGCAAGACTGTAATGATACAATCCTGGAACTTGCTAAAGAAGAAATGACAGTGAAGTATGAGGATGTTGTTGAATATCATTGGTGCATAATCATGGAGGAATCCTTACGAAAAGGTATAAAATGTTTACTGCAAATTTGTCATTTTAATAAGATACAAGACTAAAGTTTGTTTGAGAAATCACGTAGAATGAGCATGTAGCTTAGAGATATGCAATGTTGGCTGCATAACCTTTTATTTAGTGAGCAGTTATTTAAAGAAGTTGAGGAAAGACAAAGGTATTAAGACAAGGAGATGGAAGCAACCATACGAAGTTTCTATGAAAATTTGCAGCACACAGATTTCGGTAAGGATGTGTACCAACAAAGAAAAATAATGGACATCGAATTGGATGAGTACTGGGAGAATTTGATTAATATCTCCAATTGGAAATACTAGAGGTAGAATATGAAGAACAACAAGAAAATACAAAGTGTACAACAATGAAGCAAAGTATGGGATCCTCGAAGGTTGAAGACAACAACAATGAAGTAGAAAGGAAGGAAGGCAAGTGAACAACAACACAAAGTTTGGGATCCAGGAGGAATTCAACAAATGAAGACTCATGATCAAGAGATCATGGAAATTTTAACCCTAGGAGTCCGATGCAAGAGAATTTCCCATCATAAATGAATTATCTTGAGGAGGCCTAAAGGGGTCATAGAATTTACTAAAGGGACTATGATCCCTTAATGTATTTGATTATATTTTCCTAAGTTGTAATCATATTCTATAAGGATAGGGTTTGTTTTCCCTAATTATAATGTAAAAGTATTATTTAAGAAATTAGTTGGATTAGGTGGATTTTCCTAAGTAAGGAGGATTCGATCAAATTGATCCTCATCAATCTTAGAGAGCTGGAAATGATATTGTTGTAATTAGTTACATGATTTTAGGAATTTGTTTTCTTGAGCTAGAATTTTAGCTTCCATGCATAAATTGTAAGCCGTCGAACATAAAGGAGGGTGACCAAACTAGTGAAGAATTAGGCCAAGGTTGAGGAGAGGCCGATTAACAAAACATTGAGCCAAAGGAAGAAGCCCAGATTATGGAATCAGGAAGAGAAATGGTTTTATATAAACGTGTATATTGATTGAGATAATGAAAGCATTGTGATTGTGTTTATTCCCTATTAGTGTGTGTGTAATTCCATGCCGGATAAATTGGGACTCAGTGTGTGTATTTCCATGAATGAATCATTTTGCAAATGAGGGTGAATTCGAGATATGAGAGATGAGTTTAGGTTCGATCTTGTGTTATAGATATGAATCAGATAAAAGAGGAGAGGAATTTTGTAGGCGATATAGAGATCTAGAACACTTAGACTGCAGAGGATAGAATCAAGGTAAATTAAAAGGGTTTGTAACCTTAAAAAAAGTTACAAAGTTGTAGAGGAGAGGCGATTAAATATTGATTACTAATTATTTAAGATCATTGGTTGAGAGTGAGCCACTAGGTTAGGTTAACATATCATGAACAATAAGTGCAGTGGAAATGGGATTTAATCCCAAACCTTGATCATTCCAAATAAAAAGTGGAGATCCCTTATACCATTAGAGTTATATTTTCATGAGTTTTCTCATCGTGACTTTGCTAGATCAAGACTACAAAGCCTTTTTATTTCCGATGATGACAAGCTTCGAGAGATCGACGGTTGAGGATTGACTGCAAGGAGAAATTAATGAGGGATATTAACCCATCAGATTAGAGGCATGCATGAAGGTATTGTTCAGATGGATGATAATGATTAGATTGAGAGAATCGTTTTCCAGGTGGACGATTGAGATTGATCGTGGATCCTGTTGCATTGTTAGGGAATTGCATCATTGGGGGGATTTACTATACTGAGATGCAAGATTCACATGATATTTGATGACGAAACCCATTTTTGATCATTGACGATGATGTCCACTTAGTGGTCACCGATGATGACACTCAGTTTTGATCACCAATGACGATGTCTGCTTAGTAATATCCAATGACGACGATAAAGGTAAATTAAATCGATAGTGCATGCACCAATAATATCAACATTTTATGAAGAAGGCTCATGGAAAAATTTTATTGGAGCAAAAGTTTTAGAGTGGGTCCAGTTTCGTAGGAGACCCACACATCATTGGGATAGTTTAACCCAGAAATGCATAGATACTCCAAGGCTGACGGCGATGCTTAAGCACCTAGTTCGAGCTTGTGGTCTTATGGAAGGTTAAGTGGCCACACCCTAGTGTCTAGTTCATCGTTGGGGTAGTGTAATTTTGTGCACGTTGAAATTTTGATAAAGGAAGGGTCGAAGATGATTCCTTAGTGGTTGGTTATGGCATAAGGTCATATGGAGAGCTTAATGCTCAAGTTTTAGTGTCAATTCCAATAAGAGCTCGACTATAGAATATGGTCACATGGAGGACAAGGGGCCTAACACCTTGGTGAATAAACGTTTGATTTCTCAAGAAAAGGTTAGTGTTGATTCAATAAAGCGCTAAGATTAGCGCCTTTGTGTGTTTTAGAAGTAACTTGGGACTGATGAGTAATAAAGAATTTGAAACTCTGCTGAAAGGGGGATTTAGGGCTTAACTGAAGAGTTAGAGAAACTCAAGTGTTGAAGCTTCAACATGGTTATTCTAACTCTGTATATGTGGGTTTTTGACAGGGAGGTTTCTATCACCACATCTCCATGATCTAAACAAAAATTATGCATCAAAAGGTATCATTTTCATAATGTGAATTTTTTTTCCATCTTTGATCTATGTTATCCAACACAATTTAGTCAACATGACCTCTACTTATACTAACATAAATATAAATTTAGAAATAGGTATAGGATACCAAGCTACTAATTTCTAAAGCTATGGTAATACTGGGAAATATACTTCCATGGAGTATCACTAATGGATTATAGAGACTAGTACTCTAATATTCCATGGGGAGATTGGGAAACTACATCCATTTCAGGATATTTGTTAAAGGTTCCATGTGGGAATTAGAACCCAAATGCCATGAATTCATAAAGAGACTAAATTTGACCATAAAATAGGGGCCTTTAACAATAACCCATGTAACTTTATTCCATTCAAACACAAATTCAAGAATGAAACATCCTTTTGAATTCATATGGATTACAACATTATTTGATAGGAAGGAACCATAATACTGTATATCCATGTTTGGAAATTTTTAAGTGATGACCACATGTCCTTGAACCTATAAATCAGATGATGATATTCTTTTGACTTGACCCATGCTAGGTCAAGTTTCAAAACTAATAGTATTGTTGACTTCTCCACACATAAGGAAGGGTTAGAAACATTTTAATATTGGTGCTTTGTCAGTATCATAAGAGAAGGCCATCTTTTCCTTAATGCCACCATGAAGGAAAAATATTAAATGCAATGTCAACTCCTTGTGTTTGTTATAATTGACCATTGTACCTATGCCCTAGTTTTTTGTCAACGAATATCAACCACTAATGGTTGAGAGGAAATTCCCCTTTATTATGGATCTTAGCCTCTACAATTGTTATGGAGTTCCTACTTGTTCTCTATAAAGTGATGGTTTTTCCTAAAAACAATTTTATGAATATTTGAAAACTTCTTTATAGAGAAATTTTGTCACAAAATTTGTTGGCATCCTCTTGTCTTTGGCACTTTTCTCGCTTTACATTGTGATTACCAAACATCAAATTTAAAGTTTTGAAACCCTTGCAAAATGTATCGCTACTATTCAAATTCTTTAATTGTTTTACCACAACGGTCAAAAGTGCCAATGAAACCCATTTTGTAATAGAAAATCATCATTAATATCCTAACAACTCATGTGTAACAACATTTTCATGGCTTTCCTAAGTTCCTTATAAAGAGTGATGCTTATATACATTTTTTTAAAATCGTTTGAAATGTGTTAATTTAAACAATAATCCAGAATGTCTTGAAAAAGTTCAGAACTAAAATTTATTGATACTCCTTGAGATACAACCAAATGAGAGATTTTGACATGCTTATTTAAGTTAGTGGGGTCGTGCCATATAGGTTGACCAAAGCTACATCATGAGACCCTGACAATGGGTTGGCATAAGGTTTTGCAAGTTTTGTTTTTAGAAAATAAGTTATCAATGGAAATAATTGGAGATATTAATGTAAGTTGGTTGGGTCATGTCATAATAAACGAGTCAAAGTTATCTACACCATGTTGATGTGTTTTCCTGACACCCATTAACTAGGTGATTGGAGTGCATATTTGAACTTATAACTCTTTCAAATGGAGACCAAAATTTTCAAATTTGGAAAGTGTCAAATAACCTACACCTATTGATCATAAAGACCCAACAAGTTTTAAGAATTCAAAATCAATTTCAGTATTGCATTTCTTATTCACGAAACACCAATGGGGATAGTTTCTCTTATAAACAAAAGAGAAGAAAATAAAAATATACCAAAAATAAGTAAATTTATTGTGTCCATATTCTCATTGAATAGCCCTATGTGTCAAATTTTTCCAACATATCACAGAATCCAGAACATAGGTCATATGCCGAAGATAATGTCAATTTTCTCCATATTCTGAAATACCCCAACACTTAGTCATTTACCATGTCCTAAATATGGGATATTCCCATACCAAGTGTCATTTACCATGTCCTCTTATACTACTATCCCACACTTAGCCAATTTACGGGTTAAATCCCATGCGAAGAACCCAACACTCTCATTCCTTCGTAACTTCCATTTTGTCCTCCACATTCCTCAAATTTTGCCCCTTATTCCATACTTAGTCATTTTCCTTGTTCTCCTTAATCTCAATACTATATCTTCTTACTCTCTCATTACTTTACTTAGTCATATTCACACTCCATACACCATTTCCATAATTAGTCATTTCCATTTCTAAGTCATTTCTACATTCCAATTCCATATTTCATTTTCCATTTTATCTTTTCTTCCATACTCCTTAAATTTTCACACTTAGTCAATTTTTACTTCATTTCGCTTGATGATTCCTTACTTCACTTTTAACACTTGGTCACTTTTTACTTCATTTTGCTCGATGATTTACTAAGTGTTACACTCTCCTATTTCTCTGGACACATCATTTTCCTATTTTTCTGCACACATTTTAGTTTATTTTCCAATATTATTATTTCATGAAATTATTCATCATATTCCTATCTCATATATTTCTAAGTTTGATCCCCCTACTCCCTCCTTTGGCATATTGGGACACATGGCAATGAAACAAACCTATCATATTGGGACATGTGGCAATTAAGTGGACCTATTATATTGGGACATGTGGTAGTGAAGTTGATCTAGGTGGATATTGATGGCCACCCACCTCTTCCATTGACTCAATGGTTCTCTATCTTCTTGGCAATTTTTGTACAGTTTTTGAGTCCTAAACTTTCGAGGTCGTTTTGAGGCCCTAAATGATATTTTTTGGACATTCGAGGGGTAGGGTTGTCCACCAACAAAACCTTGGCCCCAACCAAAAGTTCTAATCCTCGGATAGTTCTTTTCAATGAGCGATCATGTTCCCCAAATAGAGATCGTACGCAAAAGTTGTGCCTCTGGGAAGTTGATGTATCAAATTACCACCTTGAGGCCCACAATACTTTTGGTGTTACATCTTCTAAGGATAGGGGTTTGATTTTTAGGGTTTTTTCCTCTTTGATTTTTAGGATTCATGATAAAATTCCATTTTTGACCTCTTTGTAATAAATGTTTTGTGAATGAGCATAGCCAACATCTCTTTCTCTTCAGAGATAAGCTACCACCATTCTAACTAGTTTGTGTTCTACAATACTCTACTATTTTATTCATTAATAAAATTTGGTTTTCATTGTATTGTTGTACTCTCTATATTTCTATGTGTGTTCCATTTCATTCTCAATATAATTAGGAGTAGTGGTATCAAAGAAATATGCTCCTTGTTATTTCTCGATGCATGTCTTCAATGAGGTCAATGTATAGAGATTTGGGTCTTGAGCTAGTTTCACTTGTGGATGACCACTCTCACCGACCCAAGAAACTTCCCATGGTAGAAGAAAATAGAGATGGCATAGCAGGAGATTCTATCAAGATGTTTCTTGAAGAATCCCTTGCGCAATAGAGGAATGAAATGATGGAAAAATTCACCCATATCCTTCGACGACTATCGACAGTGGGTGAGGCACCTTCAATAAGTAGCCTTTTTGGAGGTGCGACACCCTTCAAGGTACAAGTTAAATTTGATATCCCTTTATTTGAAGGAAAAATAAATAAAAATTCTTTGGAGAAATGGTTAAATTTGTTAGAGGGTTATTACTCAGTTCAAAATTTTTCTGACACCGAAAATATCACCTTTGTGCTCCTTAAATCCCTTCCCCATGTCAATTATTGGTGGGAAATGTATTGGAAGAGACACAACGAAGACAATTCTATGACATTCAGGAGAAGACTGACTTCAGAGACCTTTGATGATGCCCTCAGGGAGTAATTATAACCTTTTGGAAACTATGATGACCATTACACAAGATGGATGACTCTATGTTAGGAGAGAGACCAGAAAGTACCATAGTACACCAACATCTTCCACACCTCGTGCTCAAAACCGGGTATCAAAGACTCTGAGCGGCACCTGGTTTTGAAGTACCATAGTGGCCTACACATGTACATACAAACATAGATGGATTTATTGTACATATTTTCACTAGGATCCACTTATCAATATGCTATCAAAATCAAGCAAAAATTTAAGCAGTGAAATGAGTGTGAGTTTAGGTTTGGAAATCAACAATAACATAAGTATAGTAAAGGTGGCCTTAACTCATAGAAAAAGGGACAAATCAAGGAGATTCAAACTCAAGACAACTATTCCAATCCATAGGAAAATAATGTTAACTGGAAGACGAAGAAGAAAATTGTAAAGTGGTATGAGTTCCACAAAATCCCCTAGCACAACACCGATGAATGTCGCTCAAAATATTCATTGTTTTCAATCCTAAATAAAAGGAGTCGAACCTTGACTAGAAATTTGATTCAGAACATGGAAAGTGTATCATCGATGCAGAACCCAGTGCTACCATCTCAACCACAAATATCCAACCAAATGATTTAGAGGAGCACCTCTTCCATTCAAAAATGTGGGTGAAGGGGACCCCACTACATTTCATTATTGACAACGGGAGTAAGAAGAACCTAATCTCAACTGGGGCCATCAAGAGACTGAAGCTGCCAACAATTACACACCCTCAACCATACACCATCAGTTGGTTAAGCCATGGACGAGACCTTTTCATCATCCAACAATGTCGTCTATCCTACAACATCAAGCCCTTCAAAGATGAGGTATTGTGTGATTTTTCCCCACTCAAATTTTGTGATATTATTTTAGGAAATCCTTATATGTGGTATCATCATGTTGTTTATAAGTCCTGACTCCGTAGTGTCATTATTACTTTGGGAGGTTATCCCTATAGGGTACCATAGGTAGTCCCAACTACTGTAATTTCATTGATTTTGGCAAAAAAGTACTGGAAGGTCATTATGGAAACCACAACCTCTACACAGGATTTCTCTACACAATAGAAGAAAGTGGGCGAGGTTGTAATAGAATATAGAGATATATTCATTTCACCTACAAAGGTACCTCTAAACGGTTAGGTCAAACATTCCATTGACTTGATACTTGGTGCACCCTTTCTCAATGGTACAATATAGAGGTGTTCCCTTCTAGAGAATGGGGAAATAAAGTGTCATAGTCATGAGCTCATCCACAAGGTCCACATTCGACCGAGATCCTCGCATTGTGGGAGCCCAATTTTGTTGGTACAAAATAAGGATGGGACATGGTAACACTATATTGGTTACATATTCCTAAACAAGATCACTGTCAAGAACTGATACCCAGTCTCCTAAATTGATGATCTTCTTGATCAGCTTAAGGGTGCCAAGTTCTTTAGTAATATTGATTTGAAGTCTGACTACCACTAGGTTCTGAAAGAACAAAGGAATGTATGGAAAAGAGTCTTCAAATATAAAGAGGGCCTTTTTGAATGGTTGGTCATGTCTTTTGTCTTGACTAATTTTCTAGCGACATTCACGAGGATGATGGATGATATCTTGAAATCTTTCACAAACTCTTTTGTGGTCATATATTTGGATGACATCCTCATATTTAGTTGAACCTGGGGAGAACATCTACAACACATCCAACAAGTCCTAAGCACCCTGAAGAAACACAAACTATATGCCAATTTGGAGAAATGTGCATTCAACATGCAACGAATTCAATACTTGGGATACAACATGGATGAACATGGGGTGGACGTGGACCCGATCAAGATCTAAGTCATTTGTGACTGGCCATCCCTAAATACTATGACAGAGCTACACAACTTATTGGGACTCATCAACTTATACCATATACTTGTGTTTGATCTCATATTGCTTGGCCCTTAAGTCATGTGACCAAGGGTGGAGCTAAAGTCAAGTTTTCCTGGTCCTAATCACACCAGAAAGCATTCTAGGATCTAAAACATCGCCTATAATCTACATTGTTCCTCACACTTCTATACTTGCAATGACCATTTGAGATTGATACATATGACTCTAACTATGCTATCGGTGAAATCCTCACTCAACAGGGACATCCAATGGATTATCACAGTGAAACACTATTTTATTTTGTTCACATGTATCCTACATATGATAAAGATATGTACTCCATCATGTAGGCATGTCAATAGTGGAATAATTATATTATGGGAAAGGAAACGATCATCCACATTGATAACATGCCTATGCAATTCATGTAAACAAAAGAAAAGTTACATAATGACTACCATCATAAGCGTTCCACATACCTGCAGTAATTCCACTTGAACATCACCTATAAGAAGGGAAGCACCAACCATGTTGTATAATTCCTTAGTCGACCCCTGGTTGTGGCACTAACCACATTTCTCAACTCCTATGGACATGAGACCTCTGGGTGGCTAAAATTATACAACAATGACTATGACTTCACTGTTACCTATAAGACATTAAGCCCATACAAACTAGTTCCATACTTTCATCTCCAGTATGGACTACAATTTCATCTGGGCCACCTTTGTGTTCCTTAAAGAGAGCGTGTGAAGATAATTTGGAATCTCATTATAGTTGAATGACAAGACACTTTAGAGTGGAAAAAATAGTGGTACTACTACAAAATTATTTTTATTATCCAAAGCTTTGACAAGATTTCAACAAGTATATCAGATCATGTACTATCTGTTCCATTGCCAAACCTGCCATTAAGAAATAAGGGATGTACACCCCTCTTCCTACTCTTGATAGGACTTGGGAGTCCATATCCATGGATTACATGTCTGATCCACCTTCAACCAAGCATGGTAATGATTGTGTCTTTGTGGTCATTGATCAATTCTCTAACATGGTAGTTTTGACACCCTACAAGAAAAGTATCTAGCTAAGGCAAATGCTAAGATATTATTTGAGTATCTTTGGGTTCATTTCGAGATACCATAGATTATTATTTTAGATCATGATAGCTACTTTTTGAGTACATTCTGATCCGGTCTGTGGTCATTTATGGACACCAATCTCAACAAATCAACTGCTTTCCACCCCCAAAACGATAGACAAACGAAGGTAGTCAACATGGTGATTGCACATATCCTAAGAATGTACAACTCCAAACATCTCCGCATATGGGATGAGATTCTTCCCTATGTTCAACATAGCTACAATTGAGCCCTTCATAGCTCTATTGGCCACAACCCTTTTCAGGTGTGCTCAAGGTTCCAACCATTGGCCCCAATTGATGTAGATTTTCCCATTGCATCCACACATGAAGAATATTCCCATGCTCAAACTAATGCCAATACAACCATATTTGTTGAATGGATTTAACACATCCATCAAGAAGTCCACAAAATCTTGCAAAAATCCAATGCCAAATACAAGCACCAACATGACAAACATCAGATTCCACACAATTTTTAGGCTGGTGATAAGGTCTGGTTATATTTGCAGAAATATATCCTTCCAGGATTGGATTGCAAGATTTTCCCACTTTGATATAGACATGTTGAGGGGTCCTAAATACATTTAACTCAACAGTAGGAACCAAACCCGCCATCAAGGCCCAATTAGACTCTGCAACGTTTAATGGTGGAATGGTTCTCTAGATCTTGCGATCTGGACAATTAATCAATGGGATTTACATAGTGATTGACATGATGCCTTCTTGTGAAAGATCCTCCTTCAGCTTGAATGTTCTCTCTTTTTAGTTTCTCTTATAGGTGGGACCGATACAAGATAAATGTTGGTGTAAACAAGGTGGGTTACAAGGGGGGAAAGCATAACTACTGAAGAAGGTTGAACTTGGGATAATCCATGTGCTCAAGCACGCAGACAATGATTCTTACACCTACAACAAGCCTAGTACTAATACATTAACTTGTTGGTGTTCCAATTATTGACTAAGATACGATTATCAGAAGAAAACATACATGCAATAAACAATGGAAAGAAAAATAGTTTCCTTAGCTCTAATCATCAATCACATATTAACACAACGATTTACTTTTCATCATTAGAGACAAGAACTATAAAAACATTGAATTAGATAACTTATCAACAGATTCAGAGGCTCTTACTCATTACAACATCCATTCATGAAATAAAATAAAAAATAATTCTTCTTCAGATCCAATAACACACGCTTTTGAAGAAAACAATAAAACTTGTCTCTGGTCCTAAACATGACTTCTCAATTGAGGTAGCTCTGAAATAGTTATTTTCAATCAAAAAATGAGGGTCTTTTCCAAAACCATCGACCTCTTCTTACATGTCGATCCCTTTATTTATAACATATTATTAACTAAAAATAACTATCAAAAGTGCAAGCTAAGTAAAACAAAACATCACCACATGGCACTTTCATCTCTCAGTATTCTAAGAGTCGTCAAATGGTTTCACTTGAGTGGATGACTCTTCTTGTACTTCGACCATTTGACGAAAATATCCCCACATGTGTTGGCATACAAGAATCTGTGTTCATCCATTGGGGCTGAAAGGATCTCCTTTATATCCACTTCCCATGCCCAATACTTGACTATTATAGCACTTAACTACTGCAACACTGTTCGAGCCTTGATCGGGTGTTCCATGAACTGTTGCACTTGACCTGGTGCCATGTTCACCACATTTTTCTATCTTCGCAACCCATGATGAGTCTTGTTCGACATGCAATTTGACTATGTCATGCAAGTAGACAAAGTCATCGGGTGTGCCGAATTATGGAAGGCCAATGTCTCTCATCACTCGATTGATCTTGGTCCAACTCTTTTCACACTCGGACCATTTCTCTTGGATTTCCTAATGAGGTTCTTGGGCCATTTTAACCTAGTATTGGGACGACTTCTTTATGCAGTCGATGATGCTATCCCTTAGTACCTAGATTTTGTGTTCTTCAACTCCCGACCCTGTTGAACCACGTTGATGTAGTCGATCCTTTCCACTACTTGGTGTGATTTCTCATACCATCTTTCCATATCCTTGCACGTCACCAGCACCATGATGGTGTCTTCTTAGAAATTGACTATCCCTACAGTGAAAAGGTGCCACTCATTTGTAAATTTACTGTAGACCTCATAGAATTCGCTTCTCAGGAACATCGTGGCCTATGTGGAATCCTGATAATATTTTTCCAAATGGAGAAGATGCTCCAACTCCTTCAGTGCAGGGACCAACTCCTATTCATCCTTCCTCACTCTATCTTGGGTGGCATCTGTGATTTCCATATGTTGGTTAACTTTTCTTCTATACTGTCTGAGTTTGTTGATCCAGGGTTCATGTTTGTTCGGGTTTCCAACAAAGCCTCTAAAACTATCGTCCCTCCTGGTAAACCAAAAGGAAACACAACACACAGAATGCAATGCATAGTATCACCTGGGATATCTTTAATGGGTGGTTGTAAGACTCAAGTGTTTACAACCTAGGATTGAGTGTGGTATAAGCGAGCTATATATTGAACCATTTATTATAACTCGTAAACACAGTGCATTGTTATCGACGAGTAAGAAGGAAATATCAACTCATTCATTCAACATAATAATAACTTCTTTAGATAATAAATATATGCAAGCATTCATCACATAACACAGGTGTTACTGAGGTTCACCCCCTCCCAGGATACGTCCACAAATATTTGTCTCTCGACTCTTTTTTATATTATTTCTACATCTACAGTGTCGTGTGCTTACAACTCTTCCAATTGGGTAAGATCTATATGAGGTGGACTAGATCACATCGGGCTCCTCAAAMTGTGATCTAACCCTCAAGATCTACCCTCCCTCATCTCCTCTAGCTCAACAACTTATACAATAGATCATACAACAAAATATTACATATCGGTTTGCTACAATATCGACTTATCTCTATAAACTCTGAAGAATAATATCAAAAAATATGAACCCTCTATGATACCTAAGTATCTATATTTATATGTTTCTGGATATTCAACCATTACAATGCATTACCAAAACCCTAACCCTAACATCATTAGGTCTTCCTCCCATGCATGCGTGTTGTTCCTCCTTCTAGTTGTTGCTTTCCTTGCATGCGCACATGCTGTGTTTTCTTCCAGCTGTCGCTTTCCTTGTGCATTATTTCTTTCCCAAACATGCCTTCATTTTTCACTTTGGCCTACCTCCAATAGGCCCCCAACACTGACATGTGGCTCATCTTGAGCCACCATACCTTTGTGTGCTTCCTCGATCTCCTTGGTGATCGCCTGAGCCTTTTCTTTGAGCTTTGTTTCCTTTGTCTACGCCTGCACAGTATTTTCCTTGAGTGTGTCCACTATCTGGATTGCAATTTCATCACTGATAAATTACACACACTCTTCATGGGTTTGTGCTATTTGTGCCTTGGCTTCCTCTGCTTGTTCCAGGACTTCTGCTACCCACTCCTGTGTTGGATCATGTTGTCATTGATGCCAATGGTTTGATTGATTGATGTCATTTATTGATGTCAAGTGATTGATTGATGTCAAAGGATTGATTGATTGATGATTGATGTAATATAATATGTATTGTTCTTGA